>JAKCPI010027296.1:0-39172 GCA_023213315.1 Euborellia annulipes
AATATTTTTTCTGAGTTGATCCTTAAAAGGACCTTTGTTTTTAATTATGTACATACACATTACTTTTGTTAATAAGAATATTAGCCCTGAAAAGGACCGTTGATTTAAATAGATATCGCACAACCATTTGTAAATAATTTAGCCCTGAAAAGGGCTGTTTAAAAATATTGCTTTTGCTAATAATTAATTGTAACTATCACTTTTGCTAATAACTAAATTGGCCATTTGGGTCAAAGGGAATAAATGAGATAATGAGAGAAGGCGACGGCACAAACCTGATGCGGAACGCCGCTAGGGCGCTCCAGTATATGTTGCTCCAACGATGACATATGGCAAAAGAGGGAGAGACTCCGAGCCGTCGATCTTTTATAGCCTCGGTTCAAAGCGGAGACGGAGAGGGGCGGAGCCCCTCTGAGAGCATCAAAGAGCGGACATGCCAGTTAGGTCTCTTTAAAAGGGCCCCAACCTGATTCGGAAGACAGTGCAAACCACAGCGATCGCCAGACGGGTGTCCATGTGTCCATGCATTCACAAGTCGACGACAGAGGTCACTAGACGAGTACCCCTGTATCTGAAGACGACGACGGTGGAATCAGGCTGATTCCACATTACGACGGAATAATCGGCGAACAGACGGTTCTCCATTATTCAAAGACGACTACAAGCCCAGAGGGACAGAGGTCCGCCACTATCCAGGGAAATTGCCGGAGAAGACACCATCATCAGCTAAGTGCGCGTCGCGTTTTCTCTCGCATCTCATTATTCCCACGCAAGTACAATTATAGTGCCGCTTCATTTATGTAAATATAGTTACTGTGCCGTTTTATTAACCTTTTATAAACTACTAATTTGAATTAATTATTCATCAGTGTAAATAGACCTTTTTTTTATTTTATTAATTTTTATATGTAAATAAACTTTATTTTACATTTATTAATAAACCAACATTTAGAATTGTAAATATATTTTTTCGCATTTTATTTTACAATTCCCTACAAAATTTGGGGGCTCGCGCCGAGATATGAATTTTTAATTCGGGAATAGACGTTACCCCGCGCCGAGATTCGATCAAATTGCCGGGAATGATGAAACAAAAGTGACTATTTGGAGTGAAACTCAAAAAGAAAAATAATTGCGTCCGTGTGTGTAAATTGACTGACCGTTGACGAACAATAGTGTTTTTAAGACTTAAAGGTCATTGACCAAAAAAGCCAAGAGTGCCTTTGTGTGCGTGCACAAAGGACGAAAACTGTGAAAGTGCTTTGTGTGTGCATTTGCTCGTGGACCTGTTTGACTTTAAAATTTATTCCTTTTTAAAATATGGCGATTAAGAAAAAATTTAGAAGAATGACTCTCGGGGAAATTCCCCAGGTGGCTAAAAGAATCGATAGGGCAAACTTTCGGATTATCAAGAAATTTTATTATCTCCTTTATGAAGAACAGTCAAACAAATACAGCCGATGCCGGGTCAGAAAATTTCAAGAATATGACATACTGGATGGTTCAAGGGAATTTAAAAGGAAGCTAAAATTTATCAAAGCGTTTTTTTCGGAGGAAGACTTGTTCGACATAGTCCTTTTTGTGTTGGGCTACCATCCACAAGACGACGTGGACATTGCCGAGGAACTGCTGGAGAACCTGTGCTGTTTGCGTAACATCCAGGACTGGCACGATTCGCTCGACGACGACGAGGAAGAGGAAAGCGAGGATGCAGAAGACGTCTCATCCCCGGCGGACGATGTTCCCCTATCCCCTGCAGACGGCAACCCGCGAGACGTAGAGCTGCCGCCTAGCTCATCAGGCAACCCAAACGACGAAGAAGATGTGAGTGTTTCGCCTATCTTATTAGACAGACCGAACGACAATGACGACGATGATGATGAAAAAGAGGAGTCCGACGGACAACGAGATGAAGGTGAAAACGTTGAAGAGGCAGACGGCCGACCAGACGTGGAGCTTTCGCCTATCTCGTTCGGCGACTCAGACGACGATGAAGGTAGAGAGGATGTAAATGAAAATGAACATGAAATAAGAGAAGACGAGGACGAAAATAAAGAAGAATTGAAAAAAGAAGGCGTCGAAGATGAAAGACGAAATTTAACAAGCGATGAAAATGAATTTGAATTTATTTATGACGATTTAGAGGAAGAAAAAATAGAAATGAATGACGATTATAAAAAAGACGGTGAAATTAATCAAAAAGAAAACGACGAAAGAAGAGACTTGAAAGAAAATTCTGAAATTAAAGAAACGAAGAAAGAAGACGAGAAGAGTGAAGAAAAGAAATCATCTGAATTAAAATATCTCGATATAGACGAAGAAAGAAGAGAAGTGAATTTCGATGAAAATAAAAATCGAGATAAAATTAATCAAAAAAACGAAAGACTGAAGAGAGAAGATGAAGATTTAGAAGAAAAGAAGATCAGAGTCAAGAAAAGAAGAGAAGTCGCTCTTGACTCCAAGAGCAAGGCGTCAAAGGCCTCAACGAAGACGCGAGAGGCGGGGCTGCGGAATTGTTTGTTTCAGATACATCAACCTCTTCGAGCCCGCGAGTGGACCCAGAGACGGGAGGTCCATAGGAAGGCGTCCATCGATGAGTCGAAGGAGGACGATGGAGGGAAACAACAGAGTCGCGACTGGAACCCATGGGAGCGTCCCATTCATCGCAAAACAAGGCGGATGAAGGATGACGTGCGCCTTACAGGATCGGCAACCCGGAGTACACCCGGTGGCCGGGGCGGCCACACTTCAGGATGGCCGAGTTGTAGGAAGGAAAAATGACCAATATTTTTTCTGAGTTGATCCTTAAAAGGACCTTTGTTTTTAATTATGTACATACACATTACTTTTGTTAATAAGAATATTAGCCCTGAAAAGGACCGTTGATTTAAATAGATATCGCACAACCATTTGTAAATAATTTAGCCCTGAAAAGGGCTGTTTAAAAATATTGCTTTTGCTAATAATTAATTGTAACTATCACTTTTGCTAATAACTAAATTGGCCATTTGGGTCAAAGGGAATAAATGAGATGAGAGAAGGCGACGGCACAAACCTGATGCGGAACGCCGCTAGGGCGCTCCAGTATATGTTGCTCCAACGATGACATATGGCAAAAGAGGGAGAGACTCCGAGCCGTCGATCTTTTATAGCCTCGGTTCAAAGCGGAGACGGAGAGGGGCGGAGCCCCTCTGAGAGCATCAAAGAGCGGACATGCCAGTTAGGTCTCTTTAAAAGGGCCCCAACCTGATTCGGAAGACAGTGCAAACCACAGCGATCGCCAGACGGGTGTCCATGTGTCCATGCATTCACAAGTCGACGACAGAGGTCACTAGACGAGTACCCCTGTATCTGAAGACGACGACGGTGGAATCAGGCTGATTCCACATTACGACGGAATAATCGGCGAACAGACGGTTCTCCATTATTCAAAGACGACTACAAGCCCAGAGGGACAGAGGTCCGCCACTATCCAGGGAAATTGCCGGAGAAGACACCATCATCAGCTAAGTGCGCGTCGCGTTTTCTCTCGCATCTCATTATTCCCACGCAAGTACAATTATAGTGCCGCTTCATTTATGTAAATATAGTTACTGTGCCGTTTTATTAACCTTTTATAAACTACTAATTTGAATTAATTATTCATCAGTGTAAATAGACCTTTTTTTTATTTTATTAATTTTTATATGTAAATAAACTTTATTTTACATTTATTAATAAACCAACATTTAGAATTGTAAATATATTTTTTCGCATTTTATTTTACAATTCCCTACAGTATCAAAATATAAATATTTTGCCATAATTATAAATTTTACATCTTGAATTCAATTGTACCTTACTGTCGGAAACTAAATACATGTCGACACAAAAAATCTGGTGTGACAAGCACAGTACACAACTTTCGATTACCGAAGGTAAGAGAAAGTTGTGTGCTGTGCGCCAGTCACACCAGATTTTTTAAACTAAAATTCGAAAAAATTTTCGAATTTTGATTCCATATCTTCAAGAGCATAATAAGATAATTTGGTAAAAGTGACTTAAGTTTCTCGATATCGAAGAGTTTTTGAAACAGTGGCGTATATAGAAATTTTTTTCGGGGGGGGGGGGCGAACTCAAAAATTTTTCTGCGGAAAATTTTTTTTTTTAAGAAACTAAATTTTTTTCACACGAAATTTTTTGCGGAACATTTTTTCTTTTGTGGAACCAAAGTTTTCCATCCTGTGGAAAAATTTGTTGCGCTGATGTCCGTATATCCCTATATATGTATATGTGTTTGGGAAATTTCGGGGGGGGGGGGCCCCTCGGCCCCCCCCCCTTATATACGCCCCTGTTTTGAAATATTTAAATTTTATGTTGAAATTTTACAAATTTTTCAATTAATAATAGCCTAATATTCAAAAATCAAATTTTTTTTTATTAAAATTTGAATTTTTTGGGATCGATTTTCTATTTCTGGTCAAGACAGTTATTTGTAGCCTATATAAATAATCATCAAATATTATATTCTGTATTTTTTTTTTAAATAATTTTCTACACACAGTCGTATATCAATTATTAGATGAGTGAGATATCAAACGATTTAGATTTAAAGCCGAGGATGATTAAAGCAGACAAATAGCAATAAATTTACTATTCATAGTGTGGACATTTTGGTTATGATTTCTCGACAATATTATGACATGATAATAATAAATCATTGTATACTAACATGGATTAACTGAATTTAAAACTAAATATCAAATGAGGGTAGAAATACTGTAACCTATAGAGATAAATTATAGTGTCCCAATACTGTAGTAACGTATTATTAAAAAAAAAAATTTTTTATTTATTAGTTGACAAAGTTGACATTGTTCTTACCTCTACCACTATCAAGTCTTGAAGCCACGGGGCGCAAGTTTGGATCCCAGGCATTCTGATGAATATTTATTTATAACAAATGGTATAAATAAATATGCCTTGGTCCCCTAATATATCGTATTTAAATAATTGTGTATCGTCGATATGGCTCAAAAAGTACTATACTTTACTGATGTACTTTTTCAGTTTTTTTTTTTTTCAATTTTCTCAAAATTCGCTCTAACAATTTTGATTAAAATTCAAAAATCAATTATATTTTAGATGATATTTCAAAAGTATATTCTCATTTTGCTCTCAAAATTGTTTGAAGCACTTGTATTTCATAGAAAAGATAGGAAAAATACAATGGTACAAAAAATATGGTCTAACAAGCACAGAACATAACTTTCGATTACAGATTTTAAGTTTTGTGCTGTGCGACCAGCCACACCAGATTTTTTTATTTTGAAGAAATTGTTTTCCGTGGATATTTAATCACAATGTTTATACTTTAGCATGGTGATGTTAAATTAAATCCGGCCTTTTTTTTTGGAACACACTTAATTTACTTTTTCTTTTTTTTTTTCATTTCACTCAACAAACAAATATCCAAGGTAAAAAAAAATGATATTTTTTCCAAGACCTAGAAAGAAGGAGAGGGATAATGATAGATAGCCTTTCTTGACATTGCAATGGAAAAGTGGCCACCCAAAGTCGAGTCAGCATGCATCATCAATAAGTTGTGGTGACGAAGGTAGTAGAAGTAGTGGTGGAGGGACTACAACCAAAAGAGGAGAGAGTCTAGCCGAAAATCAATCCCTGTTATCGACTCATCCTTTCGTCGTCGTTGTGTTAGCAAAAGGAAAGGGTAACCGGCTGGCTAAGAGGGCACTTCTTCGCGGACAGAATGAAGATCGATCCCATCGCTTGAGATACAGAAAACCTTCTTCTCTTCAGGAACAAAAAAAAAAACTGAGATGATCCGGATATCACTAGAGTTTTTATTAAAAAATACTCTGACACTACAACAAAGAGTAGACGCTGCTGTGTCATGTATCAATCTGCTAAGATTAATAGTATTTCACTTGTTTACCTCGTCGACGAACTTCTTAGATAAAATTTCAGAAAAAAAAAAATTAATAGCTCGATACTTTAAAACAAACAAGAAATAAATATTAAGTAAGAAAATACTTAAAAAGCTTTTCAAGTAAAAAAAAAAATCTTAAGTTATTTTTGCATGCTTAGCCGGAGGTCATTGGGCTAAATTATACAAATAAATACGAAAAATATATAATAATTATAATAATTAATATAAACAAAGCAATATAAATACAATACAATATTAAAACAAAAAATCTGGTGTTTGTGGTCGCACAGCAATTACCAATGGTAAGAGACAATTGTGTTCTGTGCTTGTTACACCAAATTTTTTGTCTCTGACATTTTACCCATAAATGACCATTTGGGGCCCTTAAAATTGGAATTTCGAAAAATCGCTTCTTAAATGACGCCTAGGGCATAAATGTAATCTACCCTCCCAAATTACAGCTTTCTAGGCCTTACAGTTTAGGCTGTGCAATGGTTGTAAGTCAGTCAATCAGTCAGTCAGTGAGTTCTCTCTTTATATATACCCTGGTATAGAGATTTCGTTTCCGCCGATTAGAATTCAAAATGTAAAATTTTTAAACATAAAAAAATATTTATATATTGTTATCATGGCAAGCCATTTCACCTATCTTTTCTATGGAGTACAAGAGTAAAGTGTTTTTCAGAAGATTTCAATAGCAAAATGAGAATATACATTTTAAAGAGCATCTAAAAAATAATTGATTTTAGAATTTTAATAAAAAAAACTGGAAAAATACATCAGTAAATTACTAGTACTCTTTGAACAATTTTATTCAAAATCTTCTCAATTTGTGATATTGAAAATATTTCCTCTCATGAACGATTCGAGTCTTATTTATTATATGAAATTTATATGTACAGTGAGGGATAATATTAAGTCCCACCCATGCGTTTTCTACTTGTGATTATTTCATTGTTTTTTAAAAAAATATATATTTTTTAATGGAATCTTTTATGGTTTAAAAAAAATCTAAATTTCAACAATATTTTCATTTTAGTCTACTCGGATATAACAACTTTGTTGAAAAAGGTGAAAATAGAAATGGATTTTATTTTCTTTGCACTAACCAAAAATCCATTTATTATGTGTCGGCTCTTTGCTGAGCTCCACCCACTAAGTTTGTTTACAAGATAAAGCGGGGGGGGGGGGAATTGTTTTTCATTCTGATCTCAAAGGTAAAAAAAAATTCTTAGAGAAAAAAACATAAATGAATTTTATATGAATTTTTTTTTTAATATCAATGTTCCTATTTTCATCCATCCATTGTTTATTTTTGCATTTATACCTAATAATTCTCCTATTGATAGTAAATATTTTTGATTTAAAAAGCCATCAAAAGTACCAAAACAAAATTTAATTTAGAGGTGAAAATTTTTTTTTTTACAAATACACTATTTAATCCAATTAATTTTCAAATATTGAAGAGTGCATTATTCTACCCACAAATAATATATAATACACTTAATCACAATTAAAACTTTAAGATGAATGAATTTTAATTTTTTAATAATCGTTGAATTTCACCGACATTCAAATTAACAACCCTTCCATTATTATTAAATTTGCAAAGGGGATCAATTATGCATATTGAAGTCCGAGAACTCGGCTCCGTTAGATAGAAATGAATTTAAGAATTAATTAATTTTAATCAAATTCATATCATCTTTGTTAGTAAAGGAATTTATAAAAAAAAAAAAAAAAATTTAATCCAAATAAAAGACATTTGGGCTATATAAGACTTTATACGATAACCGTTAATGAAAATATATAAATATACATGAATATGGGGTTCAGGGATTCTTTTTTAAGCCATTTGGTATCCAAATTACTTAAATAAAATCATCGGACTGCCTGGAATCCCAACCCCGCAACCCTTGGTATAGAAGGCCAGCACACTAACCCATACACCAAACCCGAGGGCAAAAAAATGTTTTCATGTCTATGATAATAATAATAATAATGGTTATTTTCTATAAAGATCACTGAATATTATTAATCCCATTTTGCCTAATATAAGTTATTTAAATACATGAAGAGAAATGTATTTTCGCCCAGGGGCCCACATCTTGTGGGTACGTGGATGGCGACCACGAGCTGCCCGAGGTTGGATAGGCAGTCCTTCAGTTCTTTGTCTGTCTCTTCCTTCCTCTGATCAGCCATCAGTCCGTGCGACGGACCGGCCTGTCCTATTTCTTCCGGTCGCAACAACGAATGATAGGGCTGAAGGGAGAAAGTTAGGTCCGCCTAACCCGCATCGCGGGAATAGGGCAAGAACAGAAGATGAAGGGAAATATTTATGTAATTTATGTAGTACATGAGAAAAATATTTTCTTTATATTTACAAAATTTCAAAAGTCACTGCCGGATTTTTAATGTTTTTTAAAACTTCTTAACAAAATTTCTTAAATCACAAAAAGTTTTATAGAACGCCGGACATTTAAAATTAAAATGTTGATAAAGTCATCATTTAAATTAATATCTATAAGATATTACTTATATCCGTCTCCCTATCTTCCAAGAATAAAAGAGGGGTTACTAATTAATTCTAAATTTTAGCAAAAATTGCATGCATCTCAATTTATTCCAGATTTCTAATGATATGCAAAAAATTTCCTCTTTCTCTCTCTCTCTCTTCTTTTTTTTTTTAAAGAAAGGAATTGAATAATTTTCCGGGAAGATCACTTATCACAAGGATGAGGGATGATGATAATTAAATTCGCAAACTGATTAAAACAGGAACGGAAAAGGAAAAGCTTTTGCCCAATAATCTGAACATTTGCTGACCAGATTTCAGTATCCTTCTACGTTGTAGTGATTGTTACAGTTGTTGTTGTTGTTTCATCGTCATCATGACTTAAATACCTAATGAGTTGGAATTGTCGAACTAACTGCATACCTTGCATTTAATTTTCACAATAATATAATCCATTTAGAATTAACTACCCTCGGAGAAAGTCCATTGCTACTAAATTGTTGACTTGTATAATTAGTTATTATTGTGCTTAATTTACGTCATTTGAAAATAATAATACCCACAAGATATATTTTTTTGCCCTGCGCTTTCTGCTGGTGCAATTTAGACTACATCCTACCCTACACTCAGTAAATAGAACAGCAGATCTGATGTTAGTTCTGATATAAAGAACAAACTTATTTCTTATCCAAGAATCTCTTTAAATCCCAAAAAATCTTGTTCCAGTCATTTTACGTACTTTAGATTTTTGTCAAAAAAAGAATCGTTCGGTGAAAATTTAAGTGGTACGGAAGGAAAACATTGTTACTTCCTAATGTGTGTTTAAAATAGTTTCATTCTATGTGTAATAAAGAGGCGTTAATGGCGCAGCCAGCTGACGCGTTCTCGTAAAAAAAAATATTCAAAGCATTTTCAACCACTTTTAACTTTTTAATAAATGCTATTTTTCTGTATTTTAATTATACTTTAGGGATAAAATATTTTTGGCTATTAATTAGTAGGCATATTTAATTTTGTAAGAATTTAACTTTTTTTTAAATTTCTATACTACTTTTTTTTACTATGAATACATAATTTATTTATAATAAATTCTATAGTTATACTATCTTTTATCTTTATGGATAGAAAATAAAAATTATTTATTCGTTTTTTCACCCAAGATTCCAATACAGGTAGATCAGAACTACGCGATAAACCTTATTTAAATGCTTATGCATAAGTAATCGAGGGTATAAATATAGATTCTAGGTAAAAGACCAAGAAGAGCTGGTTTAAATCCAATTTATTTCCATATTCAGGCTATTGCCCTTGTTTCCTTTCAAAAGGGAATTGCCTATATATGTTACGGATTATGGATTTATTAGATAGCATATTATACTGAAATTGATAATAGCAATAACGTTACTACTGATCAATATCAACGTCAAGTTATTTGATAAATAAAAAAAAAAACTTCTATTAATAAATAATAATATTAAACGGGATAAAAAAATTATGATTTATTAAAAATAATTGAAGTAAAGCCGGCGCCATAAGTGCCTGATGTGCTCGATTTTTAAATTAAAATACAAAGATAAGGAAAAAGTTGCGATTTGTAAAATACAAGAAAAACAAAAAAAAACAAAATTTTTGAAATCGGACTTCATCTTCCGATTGCTCAATCGGTCGAAAGTTTCACAAAATTAGTGAAAATCTTAATTTTTTCAAAAAATTTTTTTAATTTTTTGTCTTTGAATTTTTATCAAGTTTGTGAGATATGCCTTCTTAAACACAAACATATCTCGCCAACTTGGTATCTTAAACGATATGTTGACTGGCTAATGAACAGCCTATTTGAGCATTGATTGAAAAAATTCCATCCTTTTCAAACAAGGCTCTACCTAGTTATTCAATTATTAATTGAATTCGGTTTTTAGATCCTATAATAAAGTTTTTTACATCAAGCATTGAAAAACAGTAAAAAAAATTTTGTTGTCTTTAGGAGTATATTTTCCTATCACACAAGTCCATAGAAGTTTAACGGAATTCGTCATTTTTGGACACATTTATTATGTTTAGAAAATAATCATGTAAGGCCAAAAAATTGTTGATTTTGAGCTGCATTCCAATTGTGCAGTGAGCTCTTCGCTTGTTTACATTATAATAGCCTGATATCAAAACAAACCAGAACAAAACTCACCACGAGAAGGTGGCTGCACTTCGAATTCCACCCACGCCCTTCCCATCCATCCAACCAATAAGGGTGTTTGTTATTTAGAAGACACTCTGTATTTTGATTGTGGCTCTGATGTAATCGTCTCTTGAATGGGGCCCACACACCTTGAGCCACGCTTCAGAGATCCAGCTTCACGCCCCTTTCGACGGCTTGCGTGTGACAGCGGAATTTTTTGATATCCCATTCTGGAATATCACCACACTGAATCAACAATGATATTTAGTCATCGGGTATATTTTGAATGGGAGAAAGAGAAAACATTATTGTGTTATTCCAATCAATCAACTCTGTATTCTATACAGAGACTTGCGCTATCGGAAAATATACTCCTAGTGACAAACAAATTTCTTTTACTGTTTTTCAATGCTTGATGTAAAAAAATTTTGCTATAGGAACTAAAAATTCAAAGACAAAAAATTTGAAAAAATTAAGATTTGCACTAATTTTATGAAAGCTTCGGCCGATTCGGAAGATCAAGTTCGATTTCAAAAATTCTTTTTGTTTTTCTTTTATTTACCAATTGCAACTTTTCTGCACTATATCAACTCTGAATTCAAAACTTGACCCTAATATCTATATTACTTACAGTTAGTGAGGATCAGCTACTGGTGGGACCGAGGTAGTTGATGGGGTCCAAAAGAAGTCTAGTTATACTAAAATTCACCCCTCCATGATTTCATCATAATTTCAACATTCAGAAAAAAATATGAATAATTCAATAGAAAGATCGTTTTTTTCCTTTTAAACGTTAATTTATAAACATTAAAACGATACCATCTAATGCATTTTTTTTTTATTTCCACGTCCTTTTCAAATAGAAACAATAGCCAGGTTTGTAAGGGATGATCATTTTCTTTCAGCTTTGAAATGATATCAAAGCAAACAAACAAACAAGCTCCATTCTCATGTCAAAAGAAAGAAAAGAGAAGCTTAGATAAACAACCGATGGGAGGGGGAGACGTGTGAAATCATATAATAAATAATTATTAAAATATCAGTGATAAAACAAAAATAAAATTTCTTAAATCTGTTTATTTAAAAGCTTTTAAGGGAAGATTTTTGGAAAAATATTAAATTTCAAGTCTTACAGTTATTATTGGATGGTAAATAAATAAATATCTAGATTCAAATATTAATTAATTTCTGCTTGAATACATTAATTAATCCAATATTTTTTTTCTTTATTTTAATACTTTTTCTTGATAAAGATTTATGGATATTTTTAAGTACAATTTTGTTGAATTGATGATTGGATTATATTCGTTTATCCTCTCGTTTGTTCGTAAATGCGGACTTATATAATCCTTGTCATAGTTAATGAGCCTGGATTAATTTTAAACTTTTGAGCATTGATTCTCAACCAGTAAATTAGTTCGAATAGTTTAAAACTAAAGAATTAAAAACATTCAGCCAGAAAAACGAACAAAAAGTTTTGTTAAGATCGACGTTTCGCACGCTTGTCACGTCCTTTTTCAAGATCAATAATTGTCTAAAAATATCTTCAATTAATAAATATAAATTTTAAAATATTTGTATGACAGTCTTCTAATATTCAATATTATCAAATAGGCCTATTATTAAGCAATGTATGTTTGTTTATATATAAGCAAATCAGTTCTCCAAAACGGCCTTAACAATTTTTTTTGCCCTCGGGGCATGGCGTAGAGGTTAGCGTGCTAACCTCATATACCAAACGTCGGGGTTCGGACCCCAGGCAGTCCGATGATTTTATTTAAGCCAATTGGATACCAAATGGCTTAAATAAAAATGCCTGGACCCCCATATATGTATAATTATTAATAACGGATATCGTAAAAAGTCTTATATGGCCTGAGTTGCCGAAAAGACTGTATGAATGTGTGTGTGAGTGTGAGTGTGAATGAGAAAAAGTGTGAATGTTTTTTTATAAAAAAAAAAAAAAAAAAAACAATTTTTTTTTCAAATTTTAAATAGTTTAAAAGTTCCTGGATTTCTCCTATAGTTTTTTCAATTTCTCCTAATAGTTTTTTTTTTTTCAATTTATATATATCAATAAGAATATAAATATATTTTACTGAGGATGGTCCTCTAGAGGACCGAACTTCGCGACGTCTCTGGCACATTAATTAATAAATATAATTAAAAAAAAAACTAATAGCTTATTGCTCATTGGAGAAATTCTGAAACCTCTACACTACATATTATCAGCTATACCGTCAAATAAAACTTTAAATATAGGCTTATATATTTTGGTACCAATGTAAAATTGTACTAGGAAAAATTGGTCTCCTAGTACATTATTGATGTAATGTGTTTGATGTAATACTCCATTTGTCTGTTGTGTTAACTGATGAATAGTGAATAATAAAAAAATGTAGAAAATATCTTTAATTTTAAGATATTTTTCTACATTCTGTTGTTTTTTATTATTCACTATTCATATTGATGTAATATTTTAGTTTTTCCAAGCTTTAACAATTCCTTTCAAATTTTAAATAGTTTCCGAATAATAAACAAATTACTTTTGAACTCCTCTTTAGGAAACTTCAAGTACTAATACTTTACAAATGTACATTTTTTTATTTTTTTTTTTAATTTTCCAAAAATTAGCTCTATTTTGATTAAAATTCATAAAGCAATTATTTTTTAGATGATCTTTATAATATATATTCTCATTTGCGCTCAAAATAGTTTGAAACACATTTTACTCCTGTACTTTTTAGTAAAGATAGAAGACATGGTAATAAAATATTTTTTTCATGTTTATAAATTTTACATCTTGAATTCTAATATATCAACGGAAACTAAATATATGCCAACACGAAAAATCTGGTGTGAACACAACTTTCAATTATCAAAATTAAGAGTGCTGTGCGACCAGTCAAATTTTTTTTAATTCCCTCTCGACTGCTGATGTTAGGGTCAGTTTGTTGAGTTTCGGCTAAATGGCTTTTTTTAATTTTCCCCCCCCCCGGGGCCCCACCCCCCCCCCCGCCCCCCCCCCCTTTTCCCCCTCTTTTTGGGGGGGGGTTTTAATATAGTGCAGAAACACACTTCAGTTTTATTCTATATTATAAAATATATGTAAAATATATCCTCATTTAATTGTTAAAAGAAGTAGACATATTTGTTATTTTTCATTAGATTCTACTTCTTTTAACAATAGAAAGATCATATTACCCTATTACAATATATTTTAGGCTAGGGCCGTTTGCATCAGACCTCAGCGTCAGTTTGCTACCAATCAGATAACCTAACCTTTGAATAATTTCAGTTAGATTACATGAATTACAGTCTCTCTACAGTCTCGTGAATTACAGTCTCTGTTAAGTTGAGACCCAAAGTCCGAAGGTAAAAGAAAGTTGTGTGCTATGCGACCAATCACACCAAATTTTTAAAATTGTTATATCTCTTTGTCTTTCATCTCCCTTTATTCTATTCGCATAATTTTGCTTTTAAATAGAATAAATTTAAATTTTTTTTGCCTTCAAATTATTCATGCAAACTTTATAGTCCACTTGGCTCTTTTGTTTCTCTGATCTCCTTATCTTTTTATTATCAAAACACTCGATTGTATGTTTGCGGTTTCTAAGATTACATTTAACACCATTTGCTCATTTAACTCATCTTTAATGTATATAAACCATGAGTGAGTGGAAACCTTCAATGAATGGTTCTCCTAGAGTTACGTAGTTACCATCTATCTCTATGCCTTCCCCTTCTCCAACTATATAACCAGAACACGGGGCAAGTTGATTTAAATTAAGCGGGTTGACGTAAGAGGGTTAAAGTGTCCACCGAAACTGACACTTGAGATCTTATCAGATGCATTAAATAAAGGCTTTATTCTATTATTCAATTGTATACTTGAATTTAATTTCTATTATTAGGAAATTTTATAAATTCTCTTCACATTTTAGTAGAAAGTATTTTTTATTAAATTTAGTTTTAAAGTCTTTACACTGAATGAGTAACCGAAATTTTTTTCTTACAAATAAATCACAGATTATTAATGTTTACAACTGTGAAAACCTAAATCCTGTAGTATCTGTTGAGAGCATTTCGGAAAAGGAAATAAAAACACAACCATCTCTTTTTTTTGCCCCTATATAAAATCTCTTTCCCATTAAATATCATATAACTCTTCCGGATATCGATTTTATAATTATACTTTTATAATTAATAACTAATTAAATTTATGTTTGATTAGATAATTCAATTAATAGTTTGATATAGGCCTGTTTAGGTGTATGCTAAATAAACATAATGTTTTAAAACATACATCTGTTTACAAATCAATTGCCGTATTAATATTACATCAATAAATATAAATTTATTAAATATTAATCTCAAATTATTTTGTATAATTACGTCATGTTAAAATGTTTTAATTATAATATGGAAAAAATTGAAATGCTTCATTATTGATGAGACAATTATTATTTGTGTAAATTCAGATGAATTTTGACATACCCCTATTAAATAGGCATAAATATAACCAGCTGAGAAAGATTTTGCCTAACTAAAAGGCGTTCTTGATTAGTGGCGCCTCGCGTGTCGAATCTTCAAACTTTTTTACTTGCTTAATTTCAGATTTTATTTATTTTATTAGTTTTTTTTTATTATCCTCTTATCTCTTCCGTCGCTGATAATATAATTTAATAAAAATTAGTATAAATAAATTGCCTGTCAATTTTGTAATACAAATATTTATATTTCATTAACTTGTTTATCAAAATTTAGGTATAATTATGAATAGAGAGGTCTATTTAATATACTCCATTCAAAATAAACTATCGAATACAATATTGATTATCTTTGAAATCTATTAACTATGTAAGCAGATTTCATACATATTTTAAACGAGACGGGATAATTTAAAATAGCACGGCTCAATTTCACCGTTATATAAATATCCTCAATGCACATACAAGATTCACAAGTATTCTGTTCCAATTCGGGACCTTTTCTCTGCACCACCTATTTCACATCAACTAGGTTCATGCATTGCTTATCCACTAACATTCATCTCGTCTTTCTTCATTACTCTTTCGAATCGAGTATATTCAATTCACATGGCCATTTTTCCTCTTTAGATTCATTCTCTCTTTAATTATATATCCCTGTTTACAAAAGTATAGATGAAAATTTTTCTTGTAACAATGGGGTGAATAGTTGATCCAAAATGAAGAAAAAAAAACACAAACGAAGAATAAAGCTAATATTCTCTTTAAATTTTTAATACCCCGATTGGAAGGGTGAATTAGAATTAGTTTTTTGGTCTGGAGCTATCTTTTCGTTTATCAGTAGATATATAAAGAGAAAGTATTGAATTCATGTCAAAACTTCGATGTCGAGATTTTGATTGATATCCACGTTTTGATGTTCCCTGAATTCAAAAAAAGGTGTTTTTGCTACATGGTCTGTCTGTCCCCCCTGACACCTGAAGATCACATAGAAATATTAATTTTTAATAAATTTCTAAATTAAATTTTCATATAATATTTCAACAGGAGCCTATTAGCAGATAATTTAATTAAGTTTTATTTTTTATAGTTGTTATCTGAAGTTTTGTTATCCGAAATTAATGGTTCTTTTCCCCTATAGGAATATTGAAATTATTTTGGCTACCGTAAATTTTCATTAGAAAAATTCCTTTATTAGAATAGAACTTTACCTTTTAAAATTAATATTTAAATAATTAAAAAAAATTTTTTTTTAGATTTTTTATTCTTTAATTAGGCCTATATATATTTTTTTTTTTACTTATAATTAGGGTAAGCGTTACTGAAACTTGTATTTCCTATAAAAATTTCATATAATTTTACCTTTTTTTAAGGAGACTAATTTTTTCTTCGCCTTTTCCGCTTTTGCAAATCATTTGACTTTTTTTTTTGGTTGCGAGTCTCATCCCATCTTTTCAGACTCTGGTTTCGGCTGGCCTAAAGTTTCGGCTACTTTTTGACCGAAACCAAAACCAGGATTTGGCGAAACTGGGAAACCGAAACCAGGATTTTTGACCGAAACCGAATATTCGGTCGGTTCCTGCTTATAATATTTAGGACACTTCGAATTGAAAGTGAATTTAAGACCACTAAACTAGAAAACTAAAATTTGAAAATAACTGGATTAAAATAGATTCTTATAAAAATATAGAAAATTAAATTGGCCTATGTAAAATTAACAATTTTACAATAAATGCCTTTGTTGAAAATTTATATTCCGTTTTTGTTTTTTTTAACTCCACCACTAACTGTTTTACATTATTTATGTATCAAGTCTGTTACGTACGTATAAAATACGATCTTTTCAAGAACCTAAAATCCAATAAATTCTTTTCCTTTTAAGAAGTTTCTTTAATTTATTCTACGAGTTTACGGTTTCAAAAACAAACATTTCTCTCTCGTCGATTAATAATACTAGTAAAGTAGGCCACCTGGAAGGTGTATGGAACTAATAAAAAAAAAAAATTTCATTAAAAAAAAAAAAATCATTATTAAAATGATATCATTGACATAGAACTTTACTTTTTAAAATTAATATTTTTAATGCTTGAATACATTAACTAAACATCATTCCTCGTTTTTATTAAATCATTTAAACTTCCCCAATAAGCAGATAAGAAAAAGAAAGGGAAAGGGAAAAAATACCAAGTCATTAGAAGCGATTGTTTAGCAGGAAAAAAATTACATTTTAAAATAATTAATTATTGAAATGACCTTAGGTAGTAAATTCAAAGTAAGATTTTTTTTTTGTAGGCAAATAATTACGTAATTTTCTTAATCGATATTTATTTTTATCGTCTATATATATTTGTCAGAGAAAAGATATGTCAATCAAATAATATCACGCATAATTGTCTAGAAATTTTAATTTTTTTTTTTTTGAACATGAGTCCATTATTTAAATTAAAAAGAAACAAACATAAATATTCTCTAGGTGAAAATTTTCTGTTAAAAAAAAAATTAATGATTGCTTATTTTGTCTATGTCTATATTTCTCTGTGTAGGACGAATATCATCTCATCAAGACAGGGCAAAAAAAAACAAAAAAAAAAAACATCGAGATATTATTTGTTCAACAGAAAGAAAGATCTTTCTCTTTTTCTCCACTACTTACTGGCAAATATTTCATATGACAAGTGAGAAAGAATTTTTATTCTCTCCACTCTCATTTATTTTTCCACAGACTTGACTTGAAATTTTATTAACAAGACCATCTTGGGTTTTATTTATTTATTTATTTATTAATTGTTAAATCCTAAAAAGAAAAAAAAAAATTAGTGGCTCTTGTGAAGTTATATATTTTTAAGAAGACAAGAACAAAGAAAAACTCTTAAATTGTGTAATTCAATAGAAACGTTTCTGAACAAATTTATTTCATTTATTTATTTTTTTTTTTTTACCAAACCACGATTGAATTAAAGCAATTTAGAAGAATATTTTATTTTTGTAACGCTAGGAACTCCGAGTACAATAAATATTCCTGAAGGAAAGTAATTGTAATTGCTTGAATTCTCGAATAATTCATCAAATTAAAAAAAAAAATACTCTTTGTACCCCTACTAAGTCTAACAATTGTAAGTGAAAAAAATAATAATGCTATTTTTTTTTTTTTTTTTAAGAAGTTGCAAAATTCAACTACAAAATGTGTAGTTTATTATTATTATTATTATTAATCACATATTAATTAAGAAAAATTTAAAGTAAGCTTAAATGATTTGTAATAAAAAAACCGTCAAAATAGTCGAGCATTCTGCCGATAGGTGGCTGGACTAGTTATCTTACGGCATTATCTGATCACTTATAAGCCTATATTTATATATTTTTATGCTGTTATAAATGATATATAATATATATAATATTTATAAACTATTCATTATTAAAAGATCAACGAAAATTAAACAAATACATGAGATTAAATATAGCCCCATGCTGCCATCTGTTGGCAAATTTTCGACTTTTGGCTAACTTTTTAAGACCCCTAACGCCATCTTATCGCCAAAAATACGCGAACAGATTTGCTTCAGGAACCCCCTTAAAAGTTACATACAATAATCTATGAAAAAGATCTGATTTGACAAATATTGCATAATTTGAATCAATTTTTATTAAAGTTTAGAATCGACGCTGCTCGTTTTTACTTTATAAATGTATAAATACATTTTTTTATTGAAAGGTTTAGTTTTAAATGAAAATTAGAGATGAGTTAGAATAAATATTTAATTTGAAACATTTCTTCATTATTGAATATGAAATTTTTTTTAATGTAAAAGTTTATTATTAATGTCAAATAAATGGATTTATCCTGTTACATGAATATTAATAATCTAAAATCTTTCAATAAATTTATGATTTATGGCATCAATAATTAATCTTATAAAAAAAAAAAAAATATGGAATAAGTAAATAATTTATTTGTTAATACTTTTTTAATGATACTCCGCTGAAATGAAAAAAAGTTTCTTTTGGCTCAGAAATATTAAAAAAAATAATAATAATAATTAATAAAGTTTGGGAAAGCCTTACATAGATATTGAAATAAAATGGCTTGTTATGGAAGTATATTAAGGCTGAAATTTAATTCATTCCACAATACAGCCGACTTTTCGGGAGACTGCACGCCTCCCTTTTTCAGCCGACGTTTGGGGAGTCTGCAATCCTCCCATCTTCAGGTCTAGATTTTGAAGGATATACACGTTTTGAGGTCCCCCGAGTCCAAAAAAGTGGGTCCCGCTTATTGGTCTGTCTGTCTGTGTACAAAATATCTCAGAATAGAAGGTTGAAAATTTATATTTTAGTTACACCCCCCTCTCCCCTCCCAAGGGTGATAACAAGCCTTTAGACAAAATCGTCCAAAAAGTATTAGTACTTTACTGATATACTTTTTCAGTTTTTTTTTTTCGATTTTCTCAAAATTCGCTCCAACGATTTAACACAAAGTTTAATTTGCCATGATCCTCTAATATACTATCGGAAACTAAATATTGAGTATATATGTCGACACAAATTGTGCTCTGCAGACATACACATAAGATTTTTCATTTAAATCTTTACAAGTTTATTTTTGTTTATTTATAATCTAAACCCATTTCGGGGTCAGATGGACTCCTTTCAACATTGTATAAATTCATAAACAAAGAGATCCATTAAAATAATTTCTAGATGATCTTTCATCCTAGAAATCCATTTACTGTCCTTCATCCAGTTTAAAATGCACATGACCATCTTTCATAAATGTCTTTTATGAAATATAATGCGGAAGACATATTCATTTATAATAAATCCTTTGTTCTTGTCTTTTTGTTTAAAAAAAAAAAAATTCGATATATTAAACACTACCTCTTTCTTAACAAGACAAATAAAAAAAAATCTTTCTTTTAAAGAGTAAAAATAGATTAAATCCAGTTTAATTAAAATAATATCGTTAATGGTGAAAAGAAGAAGAAACGAAAGATTCATTATCCGATCTTTTGTTTTGTCTTTCCACAAGAAAATTCCAATGATTTCTGATAAACGTGTTTTAATTAAAATTCCGCTTTTTACCTATGATAAATGAAATTAATTTATTGATACTTTCATATGATATAATTATTTATTATTGTATGCATATTTTTAATTAAATTATCCAATTATAGATAATTAAATAACACTTAAAAAGGATTTTATTTTAGCTTATGCGCATTTCAACGGTAATACGGCATCTTCAGAGCTATACTAGCTTTATGTATAGCTCTGAAGATGTTTAGCCTGTGCCATAGCTTGAAGATGACTAGGTTGTGGTATCGTGGGGGGGGGGGGGGTGTGTGTGTTTTGTTGGGAGGAGGTGGGGGGTGTGTCTTTTCGGGTGACTAGCTTTATGTCATAACTCTGAAGATAACTAGCTTTATGTCATAGCTCTGAAGATGACTAGCCTGTGCCATAGCTCTGAAGGGTTGGGGGTGACTAGCCTGTGCCATAGCTCTGAAAGTGACTAGCTTGTGTCATAGCTCTGAAGATGACTAGCTTTGTGTTAGAGCACTGACTGTTGTGTCATAGGTCTGACGTATTAACGTCGAAATGCGTATAAAATCCTTTTGAAACTTAACCTTGTGTTATTTATTATCAATAATTAGATGATAATTAAATTAAATTTAAGAATGTTTCAACTAGTCCCATCGATGAATTCTCTCGATTACACAATATTATGCATATTTTTAATAAGGATTCAAAAGTTATTACTTGCTTTAATAATATTTCTACAATCTCATTAAAATAACAAGCCTAGAACACAACTTTCAATTAACGATGGTAAGAGAAAGCTCTGTGCTCTGCGAACAGTCACAACAGGTTTTTTTTCAAATACATATATATTCATATCATATACATACACATATGTATTATAGAGTAATCTCTACGTGCAAAATTGAAGGAAAAACTTGATATCTGTCAGCTGGAACGCTAATCAATATCAGGAGATGTTTAGCAAATGACACGAAAGGACTTGAAATGATATCATTTGTCAAATGTACCTATGAAATCGGTGAGATTATTAACACCGTTCCATCATGGGAACAAAACTAATTTTCACGCTATTATTCTATCCATCTCTAGCTACAATATGGGGCTAAATAATTTATACGAAGTATAAACGTAATATAATGAATTTCAATCGCACTTATTTTAACAACTTTACTATTCTATAATATAATTATTATTTTTAAATTGGATTTGCACAAGCAACTATGATTTGGATTAAATTGCGGAAGTATTTTGTTGTGATGAACTTAGGTGTTGATAGTTGAAATTAAAATAAAAAAACTGTAGTTTTTTATAATGGGTTTATTTTTTGGCTTGGCGACTGCGTTAGCATTCAGTCTCGATGGCTTTGAGAATCCATCATCTTCAGGCCTGGAAATCACAATAAATAGTATGTAATATACATTATGAGTCAACTGTTATGATTTGTTTTTGTTTCATTTCTTTACATATATAGACATTCATTTTTTTTTTAAACAATTTTATAAGTTGTGTTATATACTTTTTCTTTCTTAGTTTAACGTTAAAATATTTGTATAATTTTATGATTAACGTAATTAATTAAAATAATTTTACATCTTGAATTCTAATATATCGGCGGAAACTAAACGTAGGTCAACACAAAAAAATCTGTGCGACCAGTCACACCAGATTTTTTATAATAAAAATAAATTGGTATAGCGGTTGATTAATTCAGATATTAAATTAGAGACCCTCCCCTGGAAGTCTTTGAACAAAATCGGCCAAAGAATACTAGTACTTTACTGATGTACATTTTCAGTTTTTTTTTAATTTTCTCAAAATTCTCTTCAACGATTTTGATTAAAATTCATAAATCACTTATTACTTTCTCTTATTTTTTATTACTTTAAAATGTATATTCTCATTTTGCCCTTGAAATCTTTTGAAGCACACTTTTACTCTTGTGCTTCATAGGAAAGATATGAGAAATAGATGGTTGCCATGGTAACAAAATATAAATATTCACATTGTTTATAAATTTTATATCTTTTTTTTTTTTTTAAACATTCACACTTTTTTCTCATTCACACTCACATTCACACACTCATTCACACAGTCTTCTCGGCAACTTAGGCCATTTAAGACTTTAAACGATATCCGTTAATGAGTATTATACATATTGGGGTCCAGGCATTTTTATTTAAGTCATTTGGTATCCAAATGCCTTAAATAAAATTATCGGACTGCCTGGGGTCCGAACCCGCGACGTTCGGTATAGAAGGTAGACACGCTACCAACTACTCCAAGCCCCGTGGGCAATTTTATATCATGAATTCGAATATATCGGCGGCTCTCGGGCTTGGTGTAGAGGTTACCGTGCTAACCTCATATACCAAACGTTGCGGGTTCGGACCACAGGCAGTCCGATGATTTTATTTAAGCCAATTGGATACCAAATGGCTTAAATAAGAATGCCTGGACCCAAGGGCGGATCCAGAGGTGTTTCTCGGGGGGGGGTAATCTGGTGTTACTCGTCGCACAGCACACATTTTTTTTTAATTTCGGTAATTTAAAAGCGCATTCTATACTTGTTTGCCAGAATATAAATACACTACAAATTTTTAAGTATTAATTTTAAAAATTTTATATTAAAAATAAATTTTTTTGCGAAAAAACGGTATTTTTCGAATCTCGGGGGGGGGTAATTACCCCATTTACCCCCCCCCCCCCCTTGTATCCGCCCTTGCCTGGACCCCCAATAAATATAATTATTTATACAACGGTTATTGTAAAAGTCTTAAATGGCCTAAGTTGCCGAAAAGACTGTGTGATTGTGTGTGTGAGTATGAGTGTGAATGAGAAAAAAAAAGTGAGTGTTTAAAAAAAAAAAAAATAAAATAAAATAAATAAAATATATATATATATATATATATATATATATATATATATCAGCTGAAACTAAATATATCTCGACACAAAAATAATCTGGTGTGGCAAGCACAGAACACAACTTTCGATTACCGAAGGAAAGAGAAAGTTGTGTGCTGGGCGACCAGTCACACCAGATTTTTTAAAATTTATTTTGTCTTTTTCCCAATCTAAATCCATTTAGACCTCGTCTCTATTTAATACATCTCATTAGTAACCACAAAATCAATATTTGATTATTAAAAAAAAACATTCTAACCCGACTGCTTTGTTGCGACGCGAGAGCCATCTGTGTCGATTGTTGTAACTATGCAGACTGGCTGGCTTCTTGTCCGTCATCCATCTTTAATTTAGTAGCAGTTCAGCCTTTGTGCCTTCAAGATGCATCGCGTCGTTTCAACGTTCGTCCCGCCAACAACCGAAGCCTTTCAGCAATCAATCGTCATTGTCTTTGCTCCTGGTTATTTACTCATAATTCCATCTCCATTCCATCGACTCATTCTCTACATATATCCAGGTACTTTCCTTTAATCCTTTTATTTTAATTATCCCGTTTAATATGAATTGAACCTCTCTTTGAGAATTATCGAATATTTTAAGAGGCTATCGAAGTGGAGTGGAGAGTGAACATTATACTTTATTCATCCTTTAATAATTATAATCAGTACCTATACTATGTATTTCATTATTTATTTTATATCCTGGGCATTTTTCAATATCATCTCTCCCACCCCCTCCCCCTCTCCCCTTCCCCAGCGTCCATGCGTGTGTGTGAGTCTGGCCAACGCTTCCCTCCCTACTTGGATGCCTCTCTCCCTCTCCTCTCTAATTAATAACTCTCTGTTCAGCCCCGCTTCTGCTCTAACCTTGCAGTACTATTTTATTTTCTCTTACCTATATATATGTTAATATATAGAGAAAGTATTGGATTCATTTCAAAAATTCTATGTCGAGATTATTTTTTTAAGCTCTTTTTCTAAATTTATGTCTCTTGCTTATTTAATTTCTTTTGGAATATATACCATTATACCAATTTTTTCTTTTTTTTTTTTTTTTAAACATTCACACTTTTTCTCATTCTCACACTCACACACACATTCACACTGTCTTTTCGGCAGCTCAGGCCATATAAGACATTTACGATAACCGTTATTTAGTATTTATTTATTATTAGGGTCCAGGCATTTTTATTTAAGCCATCTGGTATCCAGATGGCTTAAATAAAATCATCGGACTGCCTGGGGTCCGAACCCGCGACGTTTGGTATAGGAGGTAGGCACGCTACCTACTACGCCAGACCCGGGGGCTATACCAATTCTTAATTTATGCGATAATATTTTTTAAATTATTAACTACAGCTGTTTAAATGGATAATTTATACAGTAATGAATAAAGCATTTGGCCAAGACGCATTTGCTAGAATGTAATAGGTGTTTGTTTTCTACTGGCGTCACTGTATCTACTGTATTATGAAAACAGTGCTTTATCCATTACATATTAAAGCATGACCTGTGAATGAGATTTTCCTTAAATTTAAAATACCCATTTTAATAAGAATCAAGAAATTTTTTTTTTTAAGCCTTTTTTTTTCCTTTTTATGGCACTTCGTTAAACCATAAAAATAATATATAAGGCATTAAATAAAAAAAAATCTGGTGTGACTGGCGCACAGCACACAACTTTCTCTTACCCTTTGGTAAGAGAAAGTTTCACACTATGCTAGTCACACCAGAATTTTTGTGTCGAGATATATTTAGTTTCCGATAGCACCTTAGTTTCAAACTTGCATTTTAAATGACTGCTTCAAATAAACTATGGTTATTTTTCAAAATTTTAATCTCATATTTGGACATTTTATACACAATATAGAATCGTAAATAAATACAAAATTTCATAAGAATTGGAAAAAAAAATTTTAAATGCCTAAAAAGTTCTAAAGGGGACCCCCTTTTGAATCGAAATTAACATACAAATCCCTATAGGAAATTAACATTAGGCCTATGCGAAGATAAGGTGGAAAGGGAATTTAAAAAGAGTAGAGACAGACGATAATGTTTGCAAGTGAGAGAGAGACATATATGTTTTCTTTGAAACAATTAAAGACACAAATAAATTTAAAATAAATGGGAATTTAAATAATAATTGATTTTTAATCTAATAAAAAGAAAAAGATTTAAATTCCGTTACCATGGCAACCATTTCTATCTTTCCTATGAAGAACAAGAGTAAAGTGGTCTTCAGAAGATTTCAACGGCAAAATGAGAATATACATTTTAAAGAGCATCTAAAAAATAGTTCATTTATGAATTTTAAAAAAAAATCCTTGGGAGGGAATTTTGAGAAAATCGAAAAAAACTGAAAAAGTACATCAGTAAAGTACTAGTACTTTTTGGCCGATTTTGTTCAAAAGCTTATTTTGAGCGTGTGGGAAGGTACCTAAGTTAAATATAAAATTTCAATCCGGTAGCTCAATTCCTTCATGCTAAAAATCTGTCCACACATACAGACACACGCACACACACACATACATACACACACACACACAGACCAATTTGCGGGACCCACTTTTTTGGACTCAGGGGACCTCAAAACATGTATATCCATCAAAATCTCGACATCGAATTTTTGACATGATCGCAATACTTTCTCTCCTATATATTTCATATATAGGCTAAGAGAAAGTAAAAATAATAAAAATAGATACTTAATATATATTTGCAATATATAGGCTACGGTATGTGTCCAGGCCATATTTATAATAGGGTCCGACCGAAACAAGATTTTCGCCGAACCGAAACCGAATATTTGGCCTCAACCTTAGTTTCGGCCGAAACCGAAACAGAAACTGTAACTTGTATTTCCTAAAAAAAAATTTATATTTTACCTTTTTTTTTTTTTTTTTTTTGAAATTTTTTTCCCCTCTCATTTTACCTTTTTTTTAGGAAGACAAAATTTTTTTCTCCTTCAAGTGCAAATCATTTGACTTTTTTTTTTTGCATGCGAGTCTCATCAAGGGGGGACCGGGGGGGGTTTGGGGGGGGGTGTGGTGGGGTGCTCGAATACTTTTTTTTTTTTTTTTTATTTTTAAAATTTCTTTTTTTTTAATAAAAAAAAAAATAAAAAATTTAATAAAAAATTTAATAATTTTAAAAAAAATTAAAACCCATGGTCTCATCCCATCTTTTCAGACTCAAGTTTCGGCTACTTTTTGGCCGAAACCGAAACCGGCCGAAACCATGATTTTTGGCCGAAACTGGCCGAAACCGAATATTCGGTCGGTTCCTAATTTATAAATGAAATTATTTAATTTTATTAAATAATTTAATTTTCACTTAATTTATTCTCCATGCTGATCTGGACTTATTGCTAGTGTCAAAGCTAGCGCTCTTTTGAGCAATTTGACGAGTGATTAGTAAATGTTAAAAAAACTTTTTTCAAGCTGAAATTAGTAACTTTTAAATTTTTTTTTTAAATTACCTTCTTTGCTGGCGTTTAAGTCCTGATTGGTGATTGGTGCATTTCTAGTAGAGAGCTGTCAATAAATTTCAATTATATTTCAATTATAGTAGGTTCATATAAATCTATTGGCTTTTATCTTATAAACATTGGAATATATATTTTAGTATAATAATTAGGAAGACAAATATAGTCAAACCCTTGGCCCATGGCTCAGTGGGTAGAGGTTCTGCTTCTTGTGCTAGGGGTCATTATTTTATTGTATGTATGTTTGAGTGAATAAAGGCTTATATGACAATATTTAGGCTATAATTGAAATATATTATAACATTTTTTAAGCGATAGCTAATTCTAGACAGGCGGCGGAGTTAAAATAAAATTAATATGCCTTTCTTCTCAATAGGATCAAATTTACATTTTCTCAGAAATTTCACGCCTTGGTCAAATTTTTTGTACAATATTCACATATGACATAATTTTTTTTTTTCTAATTAGATACAGTTGCATTGATATAAATACTATGGATAATTGTTACAAAACGCAATTTATAGCTGTGATGTTTTATTAATAAGAGGGTAGAAAATGAGAAATGCAGCTAAGGTTTTTTCTTTATTTAATCCGCACGGTTGACGTTTCGTGTTTAAACCATCTTCAGAGCTGGTAAAAAGTTATTATGAAACTGTCATAGTGGATTTATGAACCTGGTCATCGTATACTGTGTATATATTTATTATTTAAGAATTTGGTTCAACAATGTATAAAATCCACGACGACACGTTTATAATGACTTTTCGCCAGCTCTGAAGATGGTTCAAACACGGAACCGAAGCGTCAGCCGTGCGGATTAAATAAATAAAGAAAAAACTTTAGCTTCATCTCTCATTTGTAACCCTCCTATTATTTGGACCCTGTTATGCAATGGTGTGTCAAAGACCAAACATAGAGTTTTGAGAAAATCAACATTAAAATTTTTTGTTTTCATTGGTTTATATATAATTTTTCTTGTCAATTGTGCAAGTAAGATTAAATATAAATTTTTTAGGACATATTTCATAAAAAATACTCTTAATTAAAGCATTTGAAACAATATTCAGTGCTTAACTCAATTTTGAATTTTTTGGTCTTTGACACACCATTGCATAACAGGGTCCATTTAATACTATGGTTGATATGGGTCGGCTGAGATTAAAGCCACCCATTCGCATCCGTCCTTTATATTAGAACAACCAACCACCTTTTAGATCAAAGGAAGGGAATTTATATATACTAGTATTGGCTACTCTATGATACCTGTCAAAAACAAAGTCCTGACCTCTATTTATTTATTTTTATTTTTTGTTATATAATACTTTACATTTAAATTAGAAATTAATTCTCTAATAACCCTTTGAAAATAGGAGATCTAGTAGAAAGCTTGTAAAATATAGTGAATATAAAATTGATTATCCTATCCTATTTTTTTATTTAAACCAAATAATGCCATAATCAAAATAAATATTTATTTTTCGTATTTTTTTTAATTAAAAATAAAAATTGATTATCGTACGTTTTGATGATAATGTTGATTAAATAAAAAAAAGAATAATAGAGGAAAATACATTTGAAATGATTAGGGAAGTTGTTTAATAGGACAAGTTAAAGTTAACAGATAACAACTATAAAGTTTGAAATTTAAGCACAGGTGTGTCATTTTATAGCCCTCCGGGTTTATTGGTTGTGATTAAAATTGAGAGGAGGCAAAATGTTGGGATTAATTTCTATATAACTTGGTGACCAATCAAAATTTAAAATTTCATAAATATTTAATTAAATTTTCCATTTTTTGGAAGTATGCCTTCTTACACCGGTATACTTGTAAACAAATATCCAATAAAGTTAGCCTTTGACTCTATTATGTTGTTGTTGTTATTATTATTATTATATCAAATTTCTTACCCATATCGGAGGAATGGTCATTATCTCGGGTTCGGAGTGTATCGATTATTAATTTAATTTTGGTATGGGTTTTGTCTCTCATTTATACAATCATATTGTATCGTTGTTTAGTTGTTTCTTAGGGGATGGATTTTCATTTTTTTGGAGATTTATACTCCAATAGTGTGTGAACTTGGAAGGGCTTGACAGACGAATTACAATTCCAATATTCTCTCTCTCTTTTTCTTACTTAAGATATCTCTATTCTTTTCAATGTTGTCCCCCCCCCCCATTCAATGGATGTACGCAACTGCAGCTCTAGTGTTTTTGTGAAAATATAGCAAATACTTTGGAACGAATTTGTCCTGGTTGAATTCTTATTTTGGGCACTAGGCTGTTGTCCTCCAGCAGCCCCCAATATATTAATCCATCCGCCAAAATATGAATTGTGTTTTTTTGATGTACAGTATTCTAGATTGTGAATATTTAATTAAATTAATTACTTGCCAATAAAATAAGTATTTGTCAGGAAAACAATGAACTGGAGATCTTGAGGTTCTGCTGTAATGGATAGGAGCCATTTTTTTCTTTATTCGTCAATTTAAAAAAGTATTTCTTTAAAAATAATTAGATTTTTTTTACGAATTCCTTTTAAAAATTAATTGGAATGTCATGGAGAATAATTAGTCTATTTCTTGTTTAAAAACAGAATATTAAATGGATAATTAAAAAAGTCTACAATCCTTGGTTTGGTGTGCGTTATCAGAGAGAAAGATAGAGTACGTGGGTTTTGCTTTTTGTTTCTTAAGGAAAGGACTTTTAATCGGCTTTTGTTCTGCTGGTTTCACCAATAGAATCGAGTAGAACAGAAGTTCGGGCCATCTTGAATCCCACTCCCTTCACTTCCTGGAACGGAGATAATAAACTCCTTAAGGGAGGAAAGAAAAGGAGGGTCTAAGGGAATAAAGAAATGCCTCTGTTCGGGTGACAACTTTTGACACTGGCTCATCAAGGAAAAAAAAAATACATCGCAAACGTTTTATTTTTATTTGATTTTTGAAAGAGTATCATTGACCAAAGTTATTTATGAACACTTCTGGATATTTTTGAGGTTATTTCTTTATTAGATCATAGTTTGATAAAGGGATCAATTCATTTCAATTTGACAGCCTAGTTTTGGTAATGTCTTAATATAGTAACAAAGAATTATTAATATTCCATATACCAAAAATAGTGTAGTTTCTCAGATTTTTACTTATTATTCAATAGCTTTGGCACGTTACACTTTTATAATCAAAAAAATTTTCAGAGGAATTTATTCAATTTTTTGACCCTCCGTTCTGGAAATTTTCTTTACAATCTGAATATGGACATTGTTTTGTTGCTTTTTTTTATAAAAAAAATTCACAGTTTACGACTGAATTAATAAATAATTCCACTGTTATGTACCACGGGGGTACCTAACTTAAATATAAAATTTCAACCTCCTACCTCTTTTCGTTCTTGAGATATTTTTTTCACACACAGACCGACAGGTCATTTTGCGGGACCCATTTTTTTAGACTCAGAGAACCTTAAAACATGTATATACATCATCATTTCGACATCATGGCCCTTTTTAATTTAGGATATCTTCATGGGCTTAACTATAGAATTCGGCTGGGGGGGGGGGGCAGGGGCCCGCTATCCTCCGGAGGGCCTGGAAAGCCCCATTTCCTCAATTTTTCTTGGGGCATGGAGCTTTCTGGGGGGGGGGAAGGCACGAGCCTTCTGGGGGGGGGGCATGCCCCCCGGCACCCTCCTAGTTACGCCCATGGATATATTATTAGTTCTAGATGAAAACCTCTCTGGAAATAAATAACGGAAAAAATTATATTATAAAATTCGTTTATTATAGCTATAGTCAATATATTAATATTATACCCTTCCAGAAGTTTAATAATTTTTTACTTACGCTAAAAAGTTTAAAAAAATTTTTTAATATCGTTTTTATAGATACTAATATTACACGTATTTTCCATAAAAACAAAAACTAATATATGAATATTTTCAACAATATAAATATGAAAAGTCAAAATATTACTTTTATTAAATTTCAACAAAATTCTCTCCTCAGAGAAAAGTAATATTATAATAATGAAAAAATAAAACAACATTGATTTTTTTCTACTGAGGTTTAGAAATAAATAAAATAAACATAAAAGTGTCTACTAAACCGAATGTTTTATATTGAAATAAAATCACAAGGGTAAATCCAAAACGAGCCATGTTATGTTTTCATTTATTCCATTTTATAACACTTTAACAGTTGGATATTATTTAATGAAATTTGTTTGAGATTCTTAATTGTTGTTTAAATTTTATTATCAGTGAATTTAATAGAGATTAGAAAGATGTTTAATGTGGTGAAGTCTTTCTTAATGTGTTTATAAATAAAAATTCACTATTTCTGGTAAGCTGTGTTTTATATCTATAATAAACCCGAATGTTTATGCCAATCTTTCAGAAGCATTCTTCAGGTATATTTAACATTAAAATAATTAATTAAATGATTGAATCATTCCTTAAGAAGGTCACAGCGGAACCGAAACGTTTCATCTTATACTAATAAAACACAGTTTATACGGAAATATGAATATTTATCTAATAACAACAACAACAATAAAAACTTCAATTTCCCAATCATGTTGAATTTTTACTTTCTCTTACCTCTATATATATGTTAATATATAGAGAGAGAAAGTATTGGATTCATGTCAAAAATTCGATGTCGAGATTTTGATGGATCTTCACGTTTTGAGGTCCCCTGAATCCAAAAAAGTGGTTTTCGCGACATGGTCTGTCTGTCTGTCTGTCTGTGTGTGTGTCTGTGAACAAAATATCTCAAGAACGAAAAGAGTTAGGAGGTTGAAATTTTATATTTAAGTTAGGCACCCTCATGGGACGTGACACGAAGCTTTTGAACAAAATCGACTCAAAAAGTACTAGTACTTTACTGATGTCACTTTTTCAGTTTTTTTCGATTTTCTCAAAATTTGCTCCAACGATTTTTTTTAAAATTCATATATCAACTATTTTTTAGTTGCTCTTTAAAATGTATATTCTCATTTTGTGATTGAAATCTTCTGAAGACCACTTTACTCTTGTACTCCATTGAAAAGATAGGAGAAATGGTTGCCATGGTATCAAAATATAAATATTTTGCCATAATTATAAATTTTACATCTTGAAAATCGAATGTACCCTACTGTCGGAAACTGAATACATGTCGACACAAAAAATCTGGTGTGCCCCTTACTCAGGACTGAGCGGGTGTCAATCAAACCTTATTGTTATTATTGAAACCTGCTCAGTCCTGAGGAAGGGGGCGGTCAGCTCCTGAAACTTCGACGAGCACATTGAAATAAAATAGAGTTTTATTTCTCGTCATGGCTGCCTACATAGCATCAATAATATAAACAATCTGAAGTTTTCTTACATTCTAAAAGAAGGGCATTTCCCTTCTCGATTATTTTAACTATTAATATTTTGCAAAATTATTGTTTTGTTAGGAAATCCATTTGGTGTGATCAACGCCACAAAGTCTTATGTTTGGCCGGGATAATTATCAAAATTTTATCAAATCGTTTTATGCACTTCTCTAACTATTATGAATTCGTGCCCCAGGAAATAATTAATATTAAAATAATTTTTAGTAATTTTATTTTTTCTGTACATTTTTTTTAACTTTATAGGTTAGGCCTATGTGATTTAAATTCAATTTCCAGAGTAATTTCAATCTAAAAATAGCCCTAAATATAGATAATACTTAATTATGTCAATCAATATATGTGATCCAGACTTATTTATTTATACCAATTGGTATCTGTTTGATTTAAAAAAAATAAATATAGCCCAAATTGAAAGAAGACAAAGATTTTTGTGTGTCTACTAGTAGGGATTTTTTTTTTAATTAAACTAATCCAAGCCCGAGGGAAGAGTGGATATTTATTTTTTATTAAAAATAATTTACAATCTAAATAACTTATTTTACTGACAAAATCGATTTCTAGGTGTATTTATGGAACTGGGACAAATTAAAATGTAATTTAACTTTATTTATCAAATTGTATTTTATTCAACTAATGACAATTTTTTTTCTCACTATGAAATTGAAATTGATTATATTTCTTTATTATACTAAGGTGACCAGATTTCGAAGTTCAAATTTTGGGTTCAAAATTTGGGGCGCTCTACAAGTAGATAAATTGCAATATTTTATAATTAAATATATCTATTAATAATATCTATTAATATTTTTGGAGCAAATCTTTTTTGTTCATCCTTTTTAATCCCCTCCCCCATTATTTGATGTACTTCTATTCACTAATATTCTATTAAAAAATAATTGGTAATAGAACATTAGTGTGGTCTCTCATTAGTATTGATTAACTTAATTGAAAAAGGCCGGAAAGGGCGGAAAAAAGAAGTTAAGGTCTAGATTGAAATAATTAAATTATTTAGGAGTCATAAGAAGAAATTAAAATCAAATTAAGAGTTAATTTGAAAGGTAGCCTATATATTTGAAAAGAAAAGACTGTTTTGGGGTATAAAATGTAAAGAAAGGTGTGTGTGTCTAATTCTAAGATGTTGTAGAAATTGGTATTCACTCATCCCTATTGTTTTAATATAGCATAATAATAAGTTTAAAAAAAAGTAACTCTGAAAACCGCTCGAGGTTTAAATTAGATTATTTTGTTAAAGTTGTAGTGAATGCAAAATGTAAAGGGCGGAATCGAGTTTGTTAGGCTGATGTTACATAGATGCTAAACTTAGCATCAATTGAGTTTGCACTTGAACCTGTCAGAGAGAACCAAATTGACTACAAAAGCTTTTACATGATTAATGGAAAAAATTTTTAAAAAGTTTATACAAGTATATTTATTAAAACTTGTTTAATTTTAAAAGAAATATTCTCTTTAATAAATTATTTAAAATACATAAAATTAGTAATCGTATCTTTATTCAGGATTATTATTTATATTATAATAAAATATAATAGGCTAGATGAGCGTTTTACAAACTGTGAGGCGCGCCTCCCTAGGGAGGCGCGGACTAGTCTAATGGGAGGCGCGAATATTGGCCAACAAGAAAAATTGAAAAAAATGTTTTTTTTTTTTTTAAATTTATTTTAGCTAAATCGAAGCCAAATATATAGAAAACATTTAAAAAATAGTGTTGATTATTATTTTGATTAGGAGGGATGAAGCATTGGCGTAACCAGAAATTTTTGATGGGGGGATCAAGAAATTTTTTTCAAAAATTTAAGATTATTTTAGGGTATGTATAAATCATTTTGGTTTTTTTTTTAGCCAGAGTAAATTATTATATTTTACTTTCTCTTACCCTATGTGAAATATAATTTGTATTAAATATCTAGTCAGGGCTGGGAGTCATGGCTACGCCTATGGGATGAAGGGTTGATTATTTAAGAAAGGCCTTGGAATATTCCAAATCACTTTTGACATTATTTTCCAGCTCTAAATATAGTTAGATTAGAGCAAAAGGTATTTTTTTACTTTTAATAAAAAGGGAATTGTTATTTTCATCTATTTTATTCCTATACAAACAGACAAGTCTCTCGTTCAGTCGAGCGCGTTGCCGGGCGGCAGGCGCCCACCTTGTCTCATTCTAAGTTGTGTTTAAAGTGAATCAAAGTGAATAATTAATATAGTGTAACCCACCCTGACCACTCCGTCAGCCAACTCACCCTCTTGAGAGTCTTATTAAAGGTAATTATTATGCATTTTATCGTTGAAAATAAAAAATGAAAGAAACAAATAATTAGACTGCGAAAAACGATTCTTTTGAATATTTCCCTAAGGGTAGAGGGAGAATATAAGCTGTTGAAAGGGGGAGGGGAGTGTAGGTGTCATTGAAAAAAATTGGTTTTTTATTTTTTATCTTTTTTTTTTTAACACTCACACTTTTTTCTCATTCACACTCACACAACATTCACACAGTCTTTTCGGCAACTCAGGCCATATAAGACTTTATATGATAACCGTTATTAAATAATAATATACATATTGGGGGTCGAGGCATTCTTATTTAAGCTATTTGGTATCCAAATAGCTTAAATAAAATCATCGGACTGCCTGGGGTCCGAAACCACGACGTTCGGTATAGAAGGTAGGCACGCTACCAACTACACCAAGTCTGAGGGCATTTTTTAAATCTTTTCTTAATTCACCGTTATTTACCATTAATTTCTTTCTATTTGGCCTATATTTTAGTTAATCAAATTTCCTTAATATACTTTAACACAGGGGTGGATTAAGGGTTGAAAATTAAAATAAAATAAATTCTAAATAAAATAAAAATTAAAATGTATTCAAATTATTTTGAGAGTAATTTCGCTCGCATTCCCTTAAAGGGGGGGGGGAGGTATGGAGAATTCACCATGTTACTTTTTCCGTTTTTTTTTTTTTTTTTTTTTTTTTTTCTCAAAATTCGCCTCAACGATTTTGATTAATATTCATAAATCAATTATCTTTTTGATGCTCTTTGAAATGTATATTTTCATTTTATCATTGAAATCTTCTGAAGACCACTTTACTCTTGTACTTCATAAAAAGATAAGAGAAATGGTTACCATGGTAACAAAATATAAATATGTTCCCATTATAAATTTTACATCTTGAAAATCGAATGTACCGTACTGTCGGAAACTAAATATTTGTCGACACGAAAAATCTGGTCTGACAAGCACAGAACACAACTTTCGATTACCGAAGGTAAGAGAAAGTTGTGTGCTGTGCGACCAGTCACACCAGATTTTTTAAAATTTAAAATTGTCTTTGTAAATTTTAAATTTTAAAATATTTTTGTTGATCTGTATATCAAAAATCTGGTGTGACTGGCGCACAGCACACAACTTTCTCTTACCTTCGGTAATCGAAAGTTGTGTTCTGTGCTTGTCACACCAGATTTTTTGTGTCGACATATATTTAGTTCCCGACAGTACGGAACATATGAATTCAAGATGTAAAATTTATAAGTATGGGAAAATATTTATATTTTGTTACCATGGCAACCATTTCTCCTATCTTCCCTATGAAATACAAGAGTAAAGTGGTCTTCAGAAGATTTCAATCGCAAAATGACAATATACATTTTAAAGAGCATCTAAAAATAATTGATTTTTGAATTTTAAAAAAAAATCGTTGGAGCAAATTTTGAGAAAATCGAAAAAAACTGAAAAAGTACATCAGTAAAGTACTAGTACTCTTTGGCCGATTTTGATTAAAAGCTTATTTTTCCGGTCCCGGGGGGTGTTTAACTTAAATATAAAATTTCAACCTCATAGCTCAATTCCTTCATGCTTAAAATTGAACACACACCCACACACCCACCCACCCACCCACCCACCCACCCACCCACCCACAGACAGACCATGTCGCGAAAACCACTTTTTTGGATTCAGGGGGACCTCAAAACGTGAAGATCCATCAAAATCTCGACATCGAATTTTTGACATGAAACCAATACTTTCTCTCTATATATATATTACATATATACATAGGTAAGAGAAAGTAAAAATGCATAAATAGAAAAAAAAACCAATACTCCTTTATTCGATTTACGCTCATTAGGTAAAGAAAAATTTTACAATTAATTATTTCTTACTTTTCCACTAAGCTACTCATTAAGCTGAAAGTCGATATATTCATGTTTTTAGATAATTATTATAATTAGAAAACATTGATCAGTCATATATCAACTTATAAATATACATTACTCTACAATTGTGAATCTTTGAATAAAATTATAACTGACCTCGCAAATAAATTCATATTAAAGGGGAAAAGGAATAATCCCGTTACATATTTTCTCTTTTGTTAGTTAGCCACGAACAATAAAGGCCAAATTTTTTAAAAGTCTAAGATATCATTAATAAATAAAATAATAAAAGCTTGAAAGTCATTAGCTTAATAATAATACGAAATGTCTCTTGGGATAAGGGTTCCATTACTAATCCAGGTGAGATAGAAACTAAGAGTAGGAGAATAGAAAGAGGAAGAGATGGATGGCCACGAAACTTGGTTGTTTTGTGGCCAGTCCACGTTAAAGTGCTAATTAGTCTAAAGGGGTGGGTGGAATTAATTTGCAACAAAACAAACCCGGAAAACCACTAATTCCATTATCCTGGGAAAAAAAATTCCATTTTCCACGTTTTAAACAGAATTATAAAACTACGATGCTAATTATCATTTTATTTAAAATTCGTTTTATCCCCGCTTTTTTTTTTTGTTTTGTTTATTTAATTGTGTTACCCTGGTCGTACACGAGGACATTTTTTAAGCAATTTCTGGCGACATTTCTGGCTCCATAAAAATGTCTTGAAAAAATGGCCTGAATTTCTAGCTTGAAAAAAAACCTGTCATACACGAGGACATTTGTATTTTTGGGGCCAATTCTGCGCAGAAACGTGCGCAGTTTGAAAATTTAAACTGACAGCTGAATCAAAAACTTTTTTAGGTTAAAACTATGAGGCCCTTAATATATATAGAAATATATATTTATTAATAAAAATAATATATAGACATACCTCTTTTTGAAAAAAATAAGCTAAGAATTGTTTTTTAATATCTATACAAAGGATTTTTGGTTTCTTTAGATAAATAATAAATATTATATGCACAATGAAAATTTTATTTATTTAAAATTTTGTTAATCATAAAACTAAAATATAAAGAAATGAATGCATTCATATATTATACAAAATATAACTTGATTGTGATTTCCAAGCCTGAAGATTATGGTTTATAACCATCTGAACTGAATGTTCAGTCGAAAATAAACCTGCAACCAAAAAACTACCGTGTTTTATTTTATTAACTATCAACATCTCAGTTCATCATAAAAAACATTTCCACAATTTAAATTTAAATCATAATTGTTTGTTCAAATTCATCTAAAATAAATATTTTAGTTATTATCAAAGATTATATTCCAAATAAAAATTTAAATAAATAATAGTTATTTAAAACAAAGTATTCATTTACCTTATAATATAAATATATAATCTAGATATTGCTCTTCTTTAATATTATAATAATAACAAGTTGAGAAAGGCGCGGCTTCGCCGCGCCCATCTCAACTTGGCCCTGGCGGGCGGCGTCTCGATACGTGATCAGTAGTTTTTCTCTTAATTTTAAAGCCCATATTATTTTTGCCTAAATGAAAATACAATGAATCAAGTTTAAAATTTGAGTATTCCCCCTGCCCGGCCTCTGGGTTTTGAAGGCCATGAGAAAATTACGGGCAAGAAGCAAGCCTAAATTTCCCTTTAATAAACTGATTCGAGCCAACGGGCATGCAAATGAAATCAGGCGGACAGGGACCTATTAAAAAAAATCAAGAATTTTAAAATAAAAATTTCGGGGGTGGGGCAATTGCACAATAAATCTTTAAACTTTCAAACCCCTTGATAGATATTCATTGAAGAATTTTAAATCAAAAAAAGCATGTTAAGATTTGAAGAAACAGAACAATTAAAAATTTCGGGAGGTGGGGGGCAATTACACAAAAAAACTTTCAACTTTTAAACCCCTTGATAGATATTCATTCAAGAATTTTAAATCCAAAAAAGCATGTTAATATTTGAAGAAATAGAAGAATTAAAAATTTCGGGGGGGGGGGGCAATTACACAAAAAATCTTTCAACTTTCAAACCCCTTGATAGATATTCATTCAAGAATTTTAAATCAAAAAAAGCATGTTAAGATTTGAAGAAATAGAAGAATTAAAAATTTCGGGGGGGGGCAATTACACAAAAAAAATTTAAACTTTTAAATCCCTTGATAGATATTCATTCAAGAATTTTAAATCCAAAAAAGCATGTTAATATTTGAAGAAATAGAAGAATTAAAAAATTTTTCGGGGGGGGGGCAATTACACAAAAAAAATTTAAACTTTTAAATCCCTTGATAGATATTCATTCAAGAATTTTAAATCCAAAAAGCATGTTTTTATTTGAAGAAATAGAAGAATTAAAAATTTCGGGGGGGGGGGGCAATTACACAAAAAAATTTAAACTTTTAAATCCCTTGATAGATATTCATTCAAGAATTTTAAATCCAAAAAAGCATGTTATTATTTGAAGAAATAGAAGAATTAAAAATTTCGGGGGGGGGGCAATTACACAAAAAAATCTTTCAACTTTTTAAATCCCTTGATAGATATTCATTCAAGAATTTTAAATCCAAAAAAGCATGTTAATATTTGAAGAAATAGAAGAATTAAAAATTTCGGGGGGGGGGCAATTACACAAAAAAAATTTAAACTTTTAAATCCCTTGATAGATATTCATTCAAGAATTTTAAATCCAAAAAAGCATGTTTTTATTTGAAGAAATAGAAGAATTAAAAATTTCGGGGGGGGGGGGCAATTACACAAAAAAAATTTAAACTTTTAAATCCCTTGATAGATATTCATTCAAGAATTTTAAATCCAAAAAGCATGTTAATATTTGAAGAAATAGAAGAATTAAAAATTTTTGGGGGGGGGAATTACACAAAAAAAATTTAAACTTTTAAATCCCTTGATAGATATTCATTCAAGAATTTTAAATCCAAAAAAGCATGTTTTTATTTGAAGAAATAGAAGAATTAAAAATTTCGGGGGGGGGGGGGGCAATTACATAAAAAAAATTTAAACTTTTAAATCCCTTGATAGATATTCATTCAAGAATTTTAAATCCAAAAAAGCATGTT
>JAKCPI010027297.1:0-13941 GCA_023213315.1 Euborellia annulipes
TTTGCATTTTTTCACAAATCTGTGTAAAAATAAGAGAGATATATCAACTTTTTGAAAAGCGATGTTGCGCGCGAGAAAAAAGCCTTGCCAAGGAGTTACGCGAGTCCACTCAGCCTGATCTCTGAGCTCCGGTTGAATTAGAAAAAAAAATTCTGCACACTCTTCCAGCATTTGAAATAATTGTTAAATTGATTTCATTTAATCTTTTAATCTTTCTATTAAAATTTAATCGAAAACTTTGTTTTGTAATAGTTATAAAATTAGGGTCCGACCGAAACAAGATTTTCAGCCGAAACCGAAACCGAAACCGAATATTCGGCCTCAACCTTAGTTTCGGCCGAAACCGTAACCGAAACCGAAACTTGTATTTCCTATAAAATTTTTTTTCATTTTACCTTTTTTTTTTTTGAATTTTTTTCCCTCCCGTGAAAATCATTTTTACCTTTTTTTTAGGGAGACTAAAATTTTTTCTCCCTCAAGTGCAAATTATTTGCGAAGCATTAAACACTCGCTTGTTTTTATAAAATAATATACATGTGCACAAATTTGTGCCGCAACAACAATGACAACTTTGTGCCTAATTAGTTTATAAGCCTACAAGGACTGAGGATAGACGAATAAAATTTTGTCTCTCTTTATTTGCTGCACCTGTACTTGCTCTCTTCCATTCCATTACATCAACAGCAACTTCTCTTCAGCCTATATAAAGTATATTTAATAACAAATCAATAAACACTAATTTTATATCTTGTTTTGTTTTTAAAGAATTTACGAATATTCATGGAAACAAAGAAATGACTGTATACTAATATTATTAAATTAAGTCGTGAGAATTATTAATAAAAACACTTATTTAATGTGGGCGTAGATAAATAAAAAAATTCCTATTGCTTTATAACTGATTCAAAAGACGAAGTTTGCATTTTTTCACAAATCTGTGTAAAAATAAGAGAGATATATCAACTTTTTGAAAAGCGATGTTGCGCGAGAAAAAAAGCCTTGCCAAGGGTTACGCGAGTCCACTTGCCTGATCTCTGAGCTCCGGTTGAATTAGAAAAAAAAATTTCACACTCTTCCAGCATTTGAAATAATTGTTAAATTGATTCATTTAATCTTTTAATCTTTCTATTAAAATTTAATCGAAAACTTTATTTAATAATAGTTATAAAAATTAAAGACTCCATTTTTTAAACCTTTGAGGTATAGAAAAGGAATAATTAAAGTGAACACATTTTCATTGACATAAATGGGATGAAATAAGAATTATAATTTAGTTATGAAAGCAGACCGATAATCCAAAAAAATATATTTTATTGTATACATTCATATTACTTGTCTATAAATATACAAATATATTTACATGGGCGTAACTAGAGAATTTGGCTGGGGGGATGGGGGCATGGGACCAGCTATGCTCCGGTGGGCCTGGAATTTTCTCAATTTTTCTTGGGGCAAGGAGCTTTCTGGGGGGAAGCCCCCCGGCACCCCCCTAGTTACGCCCTTGCATTTCTCCTACCTTTTTCCTATTAAGTACAAGAGTAAAGTGTGCTTCCACAGATTTCAAAGGCAAAACAAGAATATGCATTTTAAAGAACATGTAAAAAATAATTTATGATTTTTAAACAAAATCGCTGGAGCGAATTTTGAGAAAATCGAAAAAAAACTGAAAAAGTACATCATTCAAGTACTGGTAATTTTTGACCGATTTTGTACAAAAGCTTATTTTGAGTGTCCGGGAGGGTACATAATTTAAATATATAGCTCAATTTCTTCAGCGAATTTGTGAAACAAATGAATTTGTTTATATTTACATGTTTTTTAATGACACCTGTATGATTTTCTTTTGATTTTTCTTTCCTTTTACTAAAATGTTTTTTTCTTCTGTAATTATTTCAAGAATTGTTTGAAGCACACTTTACTCTTGTACTTCATAGGAAAGATAGGGGAACCAAATGGCTTAAATAAGGGGATTGTGTCTTTTTCCTTATCCTTTTCATTCATTGTATATTTCAATATACTGTACAACTATACTGTATAACTATGTATAGGAAAGATAGGAGAAATGATTGCCTTGGTAACAAAATATAAATATTTTCCTTTTTTTATAAAGTTTACATCTTGAAATATATCTCGACCATAGATCTCAACACAAACGCCTACGGGCTTGGTCTAGTTGGTAGCGTGACTCCCTTCTATACCGAAGGTCGCGGGTTCGGACCCCAGGCAGTCCGATGATTTTATTTAACGCCACTTGGATACCACCAAATGGCTTAAATAGAAATGCCCGACCCCCAATAGATATATTAATAATTAACGATTATCATCAAAGTCTTAAATGGCCTAATTTGCCGAAAAGACTGTGTGCATGTGTGTGTGAGTGTGAGTGTGAATGTGAAAAAAGTGTGAGTGTTTAAAAAAAAATAAAAAAAAATCTGGTGTGACAAGCACAGCCAAAGTTAAGAGAAATTTGTGGGACCATCATAACAAATTTTTTTTCTACCAGTCTTTAAAATTCTTTTTAATCTGTCCGAATATATAATTTTAATTTATTATTTTATTTTCTTAGAAAAGGGGGTAGGCGCGCCTCGGTCAAAAGCAATAATCAGAGAGGAGGGGAGGGGGAGGCAGACTCCGCCCCTCCTTTGTCTGAATTAAGAGGTCCAAATATTAACAGAGAAAAGAAATAAAACTTAGAATCTTCAAATGTCTCTAACTCGCAAACCGCTTCTTCAATTTGCATCGGATTTTTTGTAATGAGTTTAGAATTTCCTAGAGATTACTTAGATGAAGCTAAAATTTAATATTTAAACATTTATTTTTTCATTATATCTCACCATCCGATTAGCCAATCAGATGAGAGCAAAAAGGATCATTGATCTATATTCAATGAATTTTTGCCTACGTGTATATAAAATTTCTAGCTTTCTAGCTCCAATGGTTTCGTTAAATTAGCGCTCTGAAGGTTTAGACCCGCTCAACGAATGTGTTCAGGGTCCATGCAGAGCCAATTTTTCTCAAGGGACTCGCTCTAAAAAAAAATTCATTTCATATCATATCAGAATTGGATGAAATTTTATGTCCTGTTTTTACGTAAAATTCAGCTTTCAATTTTTGAGACTTGTTAATTTTATTTTACTAGAACGTTGGTTATAAACAACCCACAACATGCATAGAAAATCTGGTGTGACAAGCTCAGCAGATTTTTTTTTGACGACATGTATTTAGTTTCCGACAGTACGGCACATTCGATTTTTTTTTTTTTTTTTTTTTTTTTTATTACGCCCCTTCAGCCAGCGGCCATTGGGCACCATAAAAACATTATAAAAAAAATACAAAATCAAAATGATACAAACACCAAACAAAAATAAAGCCATATTTATTTATTTGAAATTCCTATCGGGATCCCCGTTTATTTGCCCGAGGTGCTTTCGTGTACGAAGACACACACCTCAAACCCAACCGGCCTCTGGCCGTAGCCATCTACCGGCACCCCGTGAAGTTACATCATTTCCTATCTCTAACTCCTCCTCCTGCGTTCGTCTCTAGCTAGTGAACTAATCCTTATTTCTGGTTCCAACCGACTCCTTATATCCAACCTCTTCTACGCTAGGGAGGATGTCCTAGTTTGAGGAGGGACTCCCTCAGCACCGGCGTGTAGCCTACTCCTTTCGAAGAATGCATCACTGAGAGGGAACCTTCTTTACGTCCCTTCCACAGGACGGGATGTCACAGCAACTCCCTCTCCTCGTAGAGTTGCCTGAGGGCTATTGTGGAAAGATCCTATATTCCAATCCAGGGCTTGCTTGAGGATTTGTTTACATTAAATAAATATTTTTATTTAATGAAAAATCCCGCACGCCAAGGATTTGAACAGGGATCTTCTTTGCAGAAGCTGACACCCTAGCTCACTACACCAGCGAGCCCAAAATAAAGCCATAACAAAATGAATACAAAATTAAAGCAAAAACATTCGATTTTGAAGATGTAAAATTTATAAGTATGGAAAAATATTTATATTTTGTTACCATAGCAACCATTTCTCCTTTCTTTCCAATGAAGTACAAGAGTAAAGTGTGCTTCAAACAATTCTGAGAGCAAAATGAGAATATACATTTTAAAGAGCATCTAAAAAATAAATGATTTTTGAATTTTAATCAAAATCGTTTGAGCGAATTTTGAGAAAATCGAAAAAAACTGAAAAAGTACATGTATATAGAGGTAAGGGAAAGTAAAAATTTTAAGAACCCTTAATTTAGCAACATTATAAGATTTTATAGCCATTTTTAGAATTAAATTTTATAAAATTTGAGTATAAACAGATGAAATCAATCAATTTGACAATTATTTCAACTAATGGAAGAGCATCAAATTTTTTTTCCAATTCGATCGGCGCCCAGACACCAGCCAGGGAGACTCGCGTAACTCTTGTCTAAGCCTTTCGTCTCGCGCGAGATCGCTTTTCAAAAAATCGCTAAATCTCTCTTATTCATTCAAGGATTTGAGGCAAAATGCAAAACTGGTCTCTTGAATTAATTATAAAGCCATAGGAATTTTTCTAATTAGCTACGCCCACATAAAATGAGGGTTTGTTGATGACACTCACCACTTCGAATGTCAACTCCCGCCAATATTTTTTAATTTATTGTTTTTTAATTAAATAAACACATTTAGGGCTTGATATCGATTGAATAAATTAAAATATAAAATATTCTAACTAAAACAATCCATTTTTGGCCAAGGAATGTCCTAGAAATAATAAAAAATCGATTTTAATTTATTTTGACAGATGAATTTTTTTCTTTTCGAAATAATACAAAAACTATTCAACATATATATAAAGAGTGAATAGTAAAAACTAAAAAAGATATAAAATTGGTGTTTATTGATTCGTTATCTGAATTAAATACAGAATTTATTCGATATTTTAAATGTCTTCTACCTTTTATGTTTAATGTTATTAAGCCTTCTCAAATTTTGGGTCATTTTTTGAGTATAACTCGAAAAATAATTGAGATACTAAAAATAACAAAAGTAGATTCTTAATCCTCATTAAATCCCCCATATTTTCCCCGTGTCATATGTTTAAGAAGTGGTTAAATTAAAAATCTTATATTTTTAGAATATGTATCAATTAATCGAAAACTATTAGAGATATTAAAATTTCGTATGCAAATTCTTATTCTACGTGAAAATTTATCCAGAAACGATGTATCACATGCCTTGTGTTGTGTTTAATAGTTAGATAGTAGCTAGGGGCGTAGCGAGAGGGGAGGGGGGCAAGGGGGTCATTATGCCCCGGGTACTACTCACAAATGGGCGCCAAATGGTCCGCAAAACAAAATATTGCTGGATAATTTTTATTTTTATTATAATTGATTTCTGGAAAATATATTTTAAATTTACTGCCTGTGTAATATAATAATTATGTATATTTTACATATAATATTATATGGTTTTCGAATGGGGGAGGGGGGGGGGCGCTAAAAAGGTATAGTCCCCCGGGCGCGAGTTAAGCTCACTACGCCACTGTCACTTTATACACATTTTATTTTTTTTTTGTTGCTTCTAGGGGGGGGGGGCAGCTGCGCTGGGTACGCCCATGGTAAAAGCCCTTTCATTTTGAGAAAATCGAAAAAAATGAAAAACTACATCAGTAAAATACTAGTACTTTTTGGCCGATTTTGATTAAAAGCTTATTTTCACGGTCCCGGGGTGTGTTTAACTTAAATATAACATTTCAGTCTCATAGCTCAATTCCTTCATGCTTAAAAAAATTTTGAATTTCAAAAAAATTAAATATTAAGGCTTATACGAATCCTGAGCCTCTATATACGTTATTTATTATTTTTGGAATTAAATTCATTTAAAATAGTAGAATTCAAGTTGTAATATAATTTTAAAAGAAAACAATCAATTTTTTAAGACAATCGATGAAAAGAATATGATAAAATCACATTCGCTGGGCTATATCTTAGAGGCCGTAGGGCGCCTATGCCGGTTTCGGGGGGCGCCAAGGGCTCGATGCGCCTTGGGCGGGGGGGGCTTGCGCCCCCCTCCCCCTCGCCCCCACCTGGTTACGCCACTGCACACAGACCAATTTTTTTCGAACTCAGGGGACCACAAAACATGTATATCCATCAAATTTTGACATGATCGCAATACTTTCTCTCTCTATATATTTCATATGGAGGGTAAGAGAAAGTAAAAAAATATTAACAAATTATAGATTATTTAAATTTTGTACCAAGATAGATAGGCGAGAAATGGAGAAATGGCAACAGAGCAGAAAATGTGCGCATGCGCACTTTTCGTCCTCCGCCGCCGCTTGACGTGTCTACAGCTCGTCTTTAACTTTGTCGTGTCATAATTATAAAATTATTTCGATTTTTATGCAATTTTCTTTTCTAAATTCAATTTAAAACTAATTTTCGATAGAAAATGAATACATTATTTAGGAATATGTAGATAAATATATTTAAATTAGCCTTAGATTAACGTTTTTTATTAGATATAAAAATCTCACAAACATGTCTTATTTATTCCCATTATTGTGTATATTTCTTATAATTCCAAACAGTTTGACTTTTTATTTGCCCGGCTTAGCCCCCGTAACTTATTGTAGTCATGAAACATTATCAAATGATTGTAAGGTGAGTTCGTTTAATCTTATTTTTTCAAGTACAAAGTTGGCCCTTTCCAGGCATGATTCATTTCATTGTTCATCAATCAATTCTTATTTTGTTTTATATATGTAGATTATTCAACATATATAAAAAAATGTGAACATTAAATGATTCGATTGAAAATTTTTTCATAAATTTCAATTTTATTATCTATATTTAGTTAATTGGAATTTATTGTATTACTTTTTGTTTCTTACAAGAGAAGATAAAATTTATCAAAATTTTAAATTTAAAAAAGTTCTTATCAAAATTATATTTGTCTCAAAATTCACTTTAATAAAAAAACTCTTTTTTAACACAATATATTTTGCTTTTTATAAATTTTCTTTGGTTTGATTGCGAGGGAAGTTGTCTAAATGCATCTCTTATTCTCATTATTATCATTTTCTCAATAAGAGCTTAATTAATTAATTCCTATCTGGTCTCTTAAAAAAATTTAAATTAGAAAGAAAAGGGATGATATTTTTACGTTTTTTATTTGGAGGAAGATTGCAACTGACAACCGAAACGTGGACAAATATTTATCATCATCGCCAAAATATTTCACCTTGGGTGTCTTCATCATAATTCATCCATTCATAATTCCAAAAGTTAATAAATAAATGTTTTTAATTTTACTACAAGTATTGCATCCCCATTGAAGGTCAAAGGTAAACATCACACACCAAATTAAGAAAAGACCATCACCATCAATAAATCAAATAAGTTAAATTATTAATAAATTTTTTCTAATCTTTTTAAATCTATTTTGATATTAAATATATTATTATCGGTAGATAAAATATTTTTCTTTAAAGTAATACCTTTAATCACATGTGACAGTATCGCAATTTTTCTGGGAGTTTTACCCTTTTCTCTCCCTTTCTCTAAAGCCAAAGAAAATAAGATCAGATGAAAAGAAATTATGGAAAAATTTTCAATAAAATAATATCTGTAGTTGTATCTCTTCTCACTAATAATCTCGGTTACTGAACCGGATTATATTCACTCATTACGACTTGACAATTAAGGAAATCATGTTAATCAAATGAATTTTTTCCAGACCGAGGTGGAGCTCTATGTCAATAGATTAAATACAGATGAATCAGTTATTCCTTATGAATATTATTAGTAAGTATCATATTTTCTAAATAGTTTTAATATATTTAAAAAAATTCTTCCCCTCTCCTTCTTGCATAGATCCACTAATTTGTTATTACTTCAAACATCTGTCACCAATTAATTTCAAAAAGGAACCTAGAACTTTACCCCTTTCGAAATTTTGTATCATACTAACAACCATACAAAAACGAGCGATGAAGAGAGTTTTCCTTCTCACTGGATTTCTACTAAAGGAGTAGATAACACTCGTGTTTTTCATCATTTTGAACATATCCTTTATAAAAGAATTAATACTATAAAGGAAGAGTGAAAACATAGGCTTTATAGTCCAAATTTGATAGTAAACAAAAGAGAAGTTAGTAAAATGAAGCAAATTTATTATAAGTGCAAGATATAATGAATTGGTGAACCTTGCTTTAATAATAGTAAGAATATTTGCCTGAAAAAACTACGGGAGAACAGCATTCGTTCACAAAATAAAATAATAAACTGAGACAAGACAAGATTATTTGTATTATTGATATATTATTTACTTAACCAAACCTATCTTCGACAAGCAACCACCAAGGATTGCATTATAAATAAATTAATTTGCTTAATTGGTGATAAAATGGGTGAAGAGATTTTCTATTTCGAGCAGTTTAGGATAAAAATCGGAAAACCTATATTATCTAATAAATTGGATTAAATATTAAATTAATTTTTATTTTATTGGTGTTAGCATTATTTCATGATAAACCCATTGACCCTTCTAATATTTTTGCATAAAAACGAAATTACTATTATCCATATTAGATAATTTTTTACTTTCTCTTAGCTCTATATATGTTAATATATAGAGAGAGAAAGTATTGGATTCATGTCAAGATTTTGAAGGATGTTCACGTTTTGAGGTCCCCTGAATCCAAAAAAGTGGTTTTCGCGACATAGTCTGTCTGTCTGTGTGTGTGTGTGTCTGTGAACAAAATATCTCAAGAACTAAAAGAGCTAGGAGGTTGAAATTTTATATTTAAGTTAGTCACCCCCATGGGACGTGACACGAAGCTTTTGAACAAAAAACCAAAGAGTACTAATACTTTACTAATGCATTTTTTCAGTTTTTTTTGATTTTCTTAAAATTCGCTCCAACAATTTTGATTAAAATTCAAAAATCAATTATTTTTTAGATGTTCTTTCAAATGTATATTCTCATTTTGGCATTGAAAGTTTCTGAAAACCACTTTACTCTTGTACTTCATAAGAAAGATAGGAGAAATGTTTGCCATGGTAACAAAATATTATATAAATATTTTCCCATACTTAACATCTTGAAATTCGACTCTTACTGTCGGAAACTGAATATATGTCCACACAAAAAATCTGGTGTGACAAGCACGGAACACAACTTTCTCTTGCCTAATGGAAAGAGAAAGTTGTGTGCTGTGCGACCAGTCACACCAGATTTTTTTTTATTTATTAAATTGGCCCCGGTTGCCCGACAATGGCAAAATCGAGGAAGGATATAAATGCAGGCAGCCAAGAAATAAAAACGCTCTCGATTCCCTTTGAATGTCCAGACGTTTCGGGCAAAATTTATTCGCCCATCCTCAGTGAACTATTCTAGTGGGAGAGAGTTAAGTCTCCTTTGGTATACATAGTTGTTGTTAGGTCCTACTACGTATTCTATTTAATGTAACAATATGATGATAAATGAGTTTTTTGTTGTTAAAACTTTTTGCTATTTTCATAGTCAAGATACAATCAAGTAAGCATTACTTGATTGTATCTTGACTATGAAAATAGCAAAAAGTTTTAACAACAAAAAACTCATTTATCATCATATTGTTACATTAAATAGAATACGTAGTAGGACCTAACAACAACTATGTATACCAAAGGAGACTTAACTCTCTCCCACTAGAATAGTTCACTGAGGATGGGCGAATAAATTTTGCCCGAAACGTCTGGACATTCAAAGGGAATCGAGAGCGTTTTTATTTCTTGGCTGCCTGCATTTATATCCTTCCTCAATATATTTCCAGTCATTAAACATTATTATAAATGGCAAAATCTCCATTTGGCCAGCATATTAGATAATAAAAATTAACAAATTTTCTAATTAAATAATAAAATTTTTTCACTTCTAGTTTTGATTTCTGTAAATCTAAAAATGATTCCAAATCGCCAGTGGAAAATCTTGGACAAGTGGTATTCGGAGAAAGGATACGACCTTCACCTTATAAAGTAAATATCTTCATTGTTTATTAAAGTTTTTGTGGTTTGAATTATTATTATTAGTGGAATTTTTACTACTGTACAACGATTCTGCTGTTTATTCTGCAGCCGTTATCAAGTACAGTATTTATATTTTTAATAAAATACAAAATGTGGTCTATAATTAAAAATTCCCCTAATAATCTTCATTGTTAATTAAACTCTGTTAATTAAATTCTCTTGATTCTAGATTGATTTTCTCAAAACTCAAAATTGTACTCATCTCTGTACAAAAACTTATCAACCTGGAAATAAAGTAGATGAATTTAACTTGAATAAACTTCTGATGGGAATTAGTCTCAATTATAAACATCATTGGATCATAGGTATTTTATAGTTTTTTAATTTCATAATATATCTCTTATGAATATGAGAAATAAATAAATGTACTGCTATTGTTAAGATTTACTCACATGATCTCGGAAAAGAAAATGTTCTGGCAAATTAAAATGCTTTTATGTGTTTTACGTTCTCGGATATGTTTCTAGTTAACTTTTCGTCAGTTCTGAAAAGAATGTTTGTTCCCTGGTCAATGCGTACAGTATTTGTAGGCTAGAAGTTTCCTAAGCAGGCTCCACGTGTGTATTTTTGAAATACATTTTTGTGTTAATCTCACCTTGCTTAAGACAATTTTTTATTTTTTTATTTTTTGATGTTCCGAAATTCTAAATTTTATTTCTCCTCAAATTTACTTTAATTTATGAAAGATTCTTTAAAACCAAAAGAAAAAAGAGGAAATCTTGAGTTGATTTTTTCCTTTGTAGGCATAGAAATAGTAGAAACTATCTGAGAAAAATCTTGTGTGACTGACCGTACATCACACACACTTCACTTTTGTATTCGAAAGTTTTGTGTTGTGCTGGACGCCAGATTTTTTGTGTCGTTTTATATTTATTTGAGCATTGGCAGGAAGTGGCAGCCAGGGAGGCCTGTCTCTAAATCAATGAAACTCCTCGGACGTTTCGGTCCATATTTATTCGACCATCATCAGGCAATCAGGCTACAATAGATTTTTATTCAAAATTAATATTATTAACAATTAAAACTTTGAAACTCTATTGTAGCCTGATTGCCTGATGATAGTCGAATAAATTTGGACTTCGTCAATATTTGGGCGTTTCATTGATTGAGAGACACTCCTTTCTTGTGAGTATGTTTATTTGTTGGTAGGCTGAATGGCCTATGGGGGGATCGAACCCAGGATATGTAGCCTATCCGGGGCACCAGACCAACACGAACAACTATATTTTCTATAAATGCAGTTGGCATTGCATTTCTCTTCCGAGAGAATTAAGTGAGAAATCTTTAGAGTTACAATTAGAAAACAGGAAATCTGAAAACTTTATTTTCTTTCGAAAAAATAAGATTTTTTTATTTAATCTGGCTGCAAAGTTCCTTCGGATCCTGAATAAATTTTCACAGCTATAATAAAACTTTATAAGTTTATATAAAATTAAGGTTAAAATTTATTATAGTTTATTATTATTAGTTATTTATAGTTATTTATTATAGTATATTATATTATTATTTGAAATTATTTGATATATAATTTATTTTTAGATAATATGCCTGTTACTTGGTGTTATAAAGTACGAGATGGCTTGCAATATTGCAGTACTGGTTTTCCAATGGGATGTTATATTAGAGATGCTAGAAGCCAAGAACTTTGTTCTCCAATTGTAAGTATTTTACTGATAACATTTTTTTTAATATTTATAGTCAGTGATTTTTTGGTATTGTCCTAATCTCTATAATATTACAAAGATTTTTTTAAAGCTCATCTATCATTAAAATTAAGATTTCACTTTTTTACTTTTTTATAATAGTTTATCCTGCGTTGCTTTTTTACGCTAGAAAAATATTTTTTGCCTACTGGTAATTTTTATTTTAAAGAATTATTTCACTTATCAACTGTTTTATCGTGCTCGATAATATACTAGCAAACGTTAGAAGTTTTAAATTAAATTGATAAACAAACCATTCATGCTATAAATATGTGAACTTGTGAATTGATAAGAGTCGCGGAAGAACAAATTCGAAAGTGTTTGTTTTGATTAATAAAGCTCCCACTAAATTGAAATCATTAATAAAAATATTTATAATTAGGTTCTATGAACCCAAATTAAAACACAAAACCGACAGACTTCTCTAAAAATATAACTATGATCAAATTCGGCTACCAATTAAGGGGGTTCAGGAGGGAACATTGAATCTTTCTTTAGTCCGAAACTAATGAAGCATTTTTGTGTTTTTTTTTAATGTTTTAAATTCGTGAGCATTTTATATAATATAATGCTTTTTTTTTAATTACGATTAATTAAAAAATTTTTATATTTATAGAAAATACAAATAAAACTCTATAATGAAATTTGTAATTTTTTTTTTTAAATCTCAAAATGTAAAAATTCAACCTATTATAAATGAAAGGATGACAAAGTAAAAATAAATTTCGTATTTATTTAAAAATTAACGGTCAAATAGTTCAGCACTCTTGCAAAAGATGGCAGGCTAGTCTAACAGCTGGCTTTGGCGCTAATAAGCCTATATTTATATATTTTTTTGTTATAAATATTATATAATATATAATAATAATATTTATAAACTATTCATTATTAAAAGATCAACGAAAATCAAACAAATATAGTCCTACCATCCTGCCATCTGTTGGCAAATTTTCGTAATAGTTGGGCTTTTATATAACTTTTTAAAAGAGCCTGGACCCCCATTAGATATTATCATATATAACGGTTATCGTATAAAGTTTTATATGGCCTGAGTTGCCGAAAAGACTGTGTGCATGTGTGTGTGAATGAGAAAAAAGTGTGAGTGTTTAAAAAAAAAAAAAAACTTAAAGACCCTTACGCCATCTTATCGGCAAAAACATGCGAACAGCTTTCCTCCCGAAGCCCCCTTAATTTACAAAAATAGTAATGAAGTCTCCTTACCAGGAATTCAATGATAAGTCCAGAGGGGACAAATATGCAAAGCAAACACCAACTTATTTCGTAAAATAGTTTTACCTTAATTTTACCTTAATTTATTTTTATTTTTTGCAGAAAGGATACGTTAAACCCAAAACATTCTATCTTTTTAATCATGCGGATCATCATAACATATAATAATGCGGATTCTGAAGAAAATAGTATTACTGGAGGAAAAATTATTTGTAAGCATTTTTATTTATTTGTATTCTTAGAATACAAGTTATTAATTTTAAAACAATTTTAGCCATTAAAGTAATCCCTAAAAGCATTCGACATTTAAATAGAACATGTGCTCATGTCGAACCAATGGATTTACCAACCGATCGGAATTTCCCAAAAGTTTGAAATTACTTACACCTTATTCTGTGTATTTCGAGGTATTATGTTATATATAAGTTTGTGTTATTATACAGATATTTAAAATCATATATTATTAATTTCCAGCCCAACAATACAATTAAATGGTCTTCTCGTTGGGATTACATACTTGAATCAATGCCTCATACCAACATTCCAATGGTTCAGCATTCTCAATTCTCTTGTGATTGTTCTCTTTTTATCCGGCATGGTTGCAATGATTATGTTACGTACTCTTCATAAAGATATTGCTCGTTATAATCAAGTAAGAATCAATTTAATTTCTCATTTTATTTTCATGTATTATTTTAATAAATATTTTTTTATAGATTGATTCTGGAGAAGATGCTCAAGAAGAATTTGGCTGGAAACTTGTCCATGGAGATGTCTTTAGACCACCTCGAAAAGTTGAATGTTATTAAGTGTTTTTACTTGGTTCTGGAACTCAAGTATTTTTTATGACACTTATTACTCTAGGTAATTTATATACCATGTATTTAAATTATGTTTCTATTTATTTATCGATTCCTGGGGTGTGGGGGGGGGGGGCATTGGAGGTTTTA
>JAKCPI010027298.1:0-29534 GCA_023213315.1 Euborellia annulipes
TGGATAGATAATAATAATAATATATGTTATTTATAGATAGTTTTAATTTTAATTAAGTATGTCTAAGAAGCAGTGGCGTAATTCAGGGGGGGGTCATTAGACCCTTTGCCTTAATCGTATATTTTTTATGATCCTTCCTGGATCTAGCCTCGAAGAATCATGCTTAATGCCAAATGAGAAAGTTGCTAAAAAAGTAAAAACAAATGAGAACCCCCTCCCCCCCATCCTTGTTTGCGCCACTGCTAGAAGAGTTCCGCTATGAGCCGAGGAAAAAATAGGAGAGATCTGTCACTTCATAACGGTTAAAGAAATTTAAAAATCACAATATAAATCAAATTAGCAAAATTATCATTTCGACCCCGAGATTTCTATTGAAAACCGAAGAGAAATAAAAGCTGGACTAGAGGTTCAGACTCATCTCTGATTACTATTTCATTTTAATCATACAAAAGTTCTTTATTAATGCTAATTTGAATCCGGAACTAAATCATTAGTCAAATTACCTTTGCACGAGTTTCCGTAAAATTTGCAGTTGAATTCGCTTTGGAAAGCAGATTGCTAAATGGTATGGGCAATTTGAAGGAACTTGCTAACAATCCTTTGTGAAGGGAAGAATTTGCTTCAAATTCGCATACCCTTTTTTTAAACTTTTCATTGAACGACTTGCTAACAATCAAGGGCGGATCCAGAGGTGTTTCTCGGGGGGGGGGGGGGGGGGAATCTGGTGTGACTGGTCGCACAGCACACAATTTTTTCTTAATTTCGGTAATTTAAAGGCGCATTCTGTACTTGTTTGCCAGAATATAAATACAAATCAAATTTTTAAGTATTAATTCTTAAAATTTTACATTAAAAATAAATTTTTTTTAGAAAAAAAGGTATTTTTTTCAAATCTCGGGGGGGGGGGGGTAATTACCCCCTTGCTCCCTCCGTATCCATCCTTGCTAACAATGCTTTCATCCAAACCAACAATTTTTGCCAACCTCTAATTACGATTGTGAAAAATTTAACACCCGATTTTTTGAGGTGAAAACTTCTTTATGGAATTTTTGCTGGAGAGTGAATGAGTCTGATACCTTACGTCATGCGTTCTGCTCACCTGAAAAAAAAAATGTGAATAAACAATTAGCCTATATGTTTCAGGGGAGTATATAAGGGGGGGGGGTGGGGGGAGAGGCGGCCGGCCGGTATGGCTAATTTCTATATTATTGTTTGAGAAAAAACGTTGCATAAATAAAAGTAATAAAAAAGTTTAATATGTTAATATGCAAGGATTTTTTTAATAAAACTTTTGTCTTTGAGAGGGCCCAGGCCCAGGCCCAGGTATATCCAGTATTTTAAAAATATTTTTGTGTATAGTAGGAGGAGGGCCCGAACTCATTTTTAAATTAGTTCGCCCGCCCCCCTCCCCTTCAGAAAAAAATTCTATATACGCCCCTGATATATTTATTTAATTTTAATTAAAGTATTAAATGTTTTTTACTAAATTGAAGATTATTTAATTTTTCCCTTCTGCTCAATCAGAGAAGCAGCAGGGCAGGCGCGGTCCTGGGATTTTGTTTTTGGGGAGGCTGAAATTTTCATTTCCAATAAAATTTATATAAATAGTTCAAATTTAAAATTTAAATGTTTAAAAAACAATTCAGGACAAATTAAAAAAAAAAAAATTGTGTAAAGTTCTTACTCAATTTTTTCTTTAAGAACCCAAAATTTCAAGTGTAAGGGAGGGGGGGGCTTAGCCCCCTTAGATGAAGGGGGGTCCTTCCGAAGGAACGCGCCTGCAGCCAGGGTTAATTATTGATTTATATTTCCTAAAATTGATCATTGGCATTTAAGTCAGCTGCATCAGCAGCTTCAAAAGCATCGAGAGTTTCTAAAAGTTGAGTGGCACGTGGAAGATGAGGATGGTCCTCATTCAGTAGTGAAATCACGTGTTCGAGGAGCTGGTGAGTGTCAGTCAAGGGAATGTCGTTCTTTTGTTCCAGCGTTTTCTAGAAAAAGAAAAAAATTATAAATAAATTTATTTATTTTATTTATATTTTTAATAAATAATTAATAAAAAAATGTGGTCTATAATTAAAAATTCCGATGATAATAATAGGAGTGGCTATTTCGATGAATCAAAATACGAAATTAAATTTTTTTTCTTTGGCAATTTACTTTAATATAGTTTTCGTAAGTAATTTAATTTAAATAATTGTAAAAAAAAAAAATTGTTTTTCTAATCTAAAAAAAACTGGCTCAACAACCTTTCTGACAGTAATGTATGAATAGGTATTTTTTAAAAGGCGTATATCATAGCAAGTTAATTTTTGGGAAAAAAAAGAAACTGTTTAAAATATGTAGTATAAAAAATAAGCTATGGATAGATCCAGTGTTTCTATTTTATTGTCCACTATAAACTTATTATATCACATATTATGAAAGTAAAAACTATTTTAGTCAAAGGTTTCTTTGACCCTCAGAAGATCTACCAACCATAGACGTCATGTCTTGGCAATTTTAAATCGCCTTTTAGTCCTGGGTAAAAAGAATCGAAACGATAAAAAACTATCAAAAGATTTTAGTTAGGCTCTTTAAAAAAATATAAAAAAGATTTGATAGCCTTTCATAATTTTTATACAAAAGAGCATTTTTTTAAAAGAAAAAAAAACTAAAATTATTGTCAATTCTAGCTTAATTTAGTTAATAAAAAAAAAGTACAATACGCACGAGAGCATTAATCCATATAGTGAGAGAAGGGCTCATATGAGAAAGCCTTTCACGGAAATTGCGGGATCGTTCTAAGAATAATTTAACACGTTGACCAACGATTATCAGCAACTGAGCAGCCAGGACTCGTTTATCATTAACCGCAGGCAAAATCTAAAACATCAAATAAAATTAAATTAAAAGGAAAAAGTAATTCTAATAATATTAGATGTTAAATTTTTAGATTAATTACTAATCACTAGATAACTTTGAAAATAAATTCTCTTTTTCTCTATTTGATTTTAAAAAAAAATTATATATTCAATATATAGTATTATTTAAAATTAACAAAAAAAAAAAAAAAAAACAATATGAATTAAAAATTTAGTATGTTTTAAGACTATGCTGATACAAAGAAATTATGCAATGTATTATTTTTAATCCAATTTGCACTTTGAATTGAAGGTTTTCCCCAGACTAATTAATAGAAAAAAAATGATATAAATTTTTACTTCTTCAGCATATCTATCCAAGCCGTTTTTGTAAAGTTCTACTACTTGATGTCTTCGTAACTTGTCTCGAGAAACTCCCCAAGCGCTTGCTAGATTATGACATGAATTGATCCAACGACTTGTCTGAAAAAAAAACATATTAATATTTATTATATTTATTAAGAAGAAAAAAAAATTATCAAAAATTTTGAAAAAAAGCCCACATATTTTAAAATTTAAAAATGCCCAAATTTAAGAAAAAAAAATATTTTTAGCATATATATCATATAACATATCATATGATCAATATATACCTGCTGGTTATATGTATGGGAAGGATGATAAGGAAAGAAAGATCCATTCCCAGATTCATCAGGAGATTCAGGTGACAAATCTCTTCCACTTATAGCATTTTCAATAGCAGCTGAAATAACTCTGCAGAGAAAATTTATTCTTGCATTAAATAATCGAGGTTCGGGTTCATGGCTGGGAAGTTGAGGTTTGCGATGTAAATCCGAAAAAAATGCATTATAGCCCTGAAAAATAAAATAAAACATCTAAGAGTGTTCATACGTAAAATTATCACAAGTCCATTTAGAGTATAATAATAAATCAACAACAAAATTCAACAGATAATTGATACATAGTTATAAGTGTCCACATTTAAGATCTAATAAGAAAACGAATAAAAATAAATGGTAATAATAATAATAATAAATATAATAATAATAATAATAATAAAATATAAAATGGTTTTATATGATATTCAGGGAATTAATAAAATTCGAACATGCTTTTTATGTAAACACTTGCTTTGATGATTGTGTCATAACTTCATGGGAAAGGCTCTGTTTGTGTCTAAGCGAAGTTTGTGTCTAACTTCATGGGAAAGGCTGCAGATGGCGTTGACGTCGTGCAGTTCACGGTCCCTTAGGGGTTAGTTCACTTTAATCGGAGCAAGTGTACAGTACTTGAAAAGCACTGCAGAATAAGCAGTCGAGACGTTGTACAATATTTATATTTTTAATAAATAATTAATACAAAATGTGGTTTATAATTAAAAAATCCCTGATATTTATATATTAATATATGGAATTGATAGAGGAAAAATATATATATTTGATACGTCAATCGAAATCTACCAAATAAGTTAGTTGAGGCAACTGAAAAAAGCAAAGATAAGTGTTTAGCTTATTTAAACTTCCTTCAGCTTAGGGTGCTTATATTGCTTTTCTGAACTCTCTTTTGATCTAGAATTTAGTTTTATATTTTAAAATAATAACTTTACTAACCACTGAATCAAAAAGAGATGTTAAAGGTTTATTAAGCCGTAAACCAAGGGATGCAATCATATGTAAAGCCACAGCCAGTTGATAATGATGATAAAGAAGATCATAATTAACAGGAGGTTGATCTAAGGCTAGATCACATAAAGGCGTAGGTCCGGTCTCGCTTCCCGACCAGAGGGCTTCTAATCGATTCAGAGGAGATGCGATCGCACCAGCACCAGAATCACAGTTCATTGTACTTAGGACATAAGCCTGTAAAATAAGAAAATATAATTAAAATTTAAGAAATAATTTCAATTAAAAAATTTAAAATATAAATAATATACTAATATTGAGAGCCGCGGCAACGTCTCATAAATATAGAGTAAAAAATATAACTGATATCAACAAAAAATTAAAATATAATCAAAACATTTATTTATTCGTGAAAATAATTAATAATAAAATTCATGTGCTTATAAAGACCATTAAATAGAACTTCCCTAAAATTTCATAAAAGTGAAATTTCATTCATAAATAAATATAGGATCATTTATGAAAGAAAAACGCTAAATTTTCAGCAAGTTTTTTATTAGTTTTCAAGGTAATATATCCAAATAATTCGGAGACTATCGGCACTCCTTCTTCAGTGGATTTCACCTCCTTCACCAAGTATACCCTTTACAATTAAATCGCTTGGAAGCGACTCTCTAATTAATCTAAATAATTAATAATTGCTGAACGTATAAGATGGTCGCTTCCAAGCGATTTAAATGTAAAGGGCATACGTGGTGAAGGAGGTGAAATCCATGAAGAAGGAGTGCCGATAGGTCTCCGAAATATTTGAAAATATTACCTTGAAAACTAATAAAAAACTTGCTGAAAATTTAGAGTTTTTCTTTTATAAATAAACCAACTTCAACAATACCACTTAAGGAAGAATATAGGATCATTTTTATATAATTCTGAAAAGACGTAGAGAGACGCCCTTTTTTTGTATCACCGATGTCATTAGAAAAAAAAAAAAATTACCTCCATAAAAATATCTAAAAGTTGAGTACAATTGGATAAGAAATGTGGAATTTGAAGATCAGTTAGGCCAACTTCTTTCCAGCATTGTTCCTGTTCCGTAGGCACATGGCCATTGCTGTGGATTAATCGAGCTGTAGCTTCGAAGGGTTTGCCAACATGCATGGACCACATGAGCGAGCATAAGCCTAGGCAAAAATAATTTATTTATTATATGTTCATTATTTTATATTGTGGTATATTTAAACTATAATTCAATCTATAATAAATTTTTTCAAGTCCTAAGGTGCTTGTAAATGAATCCCAGGTAGGTCAAGCGGGATAAAAAATACCCCGTAACGACTCATCACAAGTTTCAGAGAGCAGTTTGACATCTTAAGGCGCTTCAGGAAGCAAAGCTGTTCCCATGTTTTTGCCGATATGATGGCGCTAGGGGTCTCAAAAATTGAGCCAAAGAGCCTAACTATTACGATTTTTTGCCAACAGAGGGAATGATGGTAGGGGCTATATTGCATTTCATGTATTTGATTGAATTTCGTTGATCTTTTAATAATGAATAGTTTATAAATATTATTATATATCATTTATACAATATATCATTTACAGTATAAAAATGATATAAATATGTGTTTTTAAATGATCTGTTAATTCCTTTTAGACTGGCATGCTTTTTTTTACAAGAGTGCTGAACTATTTGGCCGTTAATTTTTAATTAAATAAGAAATTTATTTTTGACTTGGTCTCCACTTTATTTCATTATTATAGTTTGGATATTTATGATTTTTACAATTTTAGATTTTAAAAAAATTAAAATTTTCATAATAAAGTTTTTTTTTTGTATTTTCTGTAAATATAAAAAAAATATTTTTTAATTAATCGTAATTAAAAAAAAGTAAAAAGCATTCAATATATTATGTAAAATGTTCACGAATTAAAATCATTTAAAAAAAAATACTTTAAAATGCCTCAGTAGTTTCGGACTAAACTGCGTGCCAACAATGTGCCCTCCTGAAGCCCCTGAATAAATTACCTAACCATGCCAGCAATATATTTTATATTCTTTAGATTTTATTTTTAATTAGAACTATTTTTTTTAAAAAGAAATATAATTAAAATTACCTTGTTTTAATTGAGCAGAAGGAATAACTCGAATACTAGCAAGTGCTGAATCGAAAGCTTTAATATCGTAGACGGAATGCTTCCAAGCAAGAACGTATTCCCAACACAGATTAGCTACCAAAACGGATGACGAAACAGAGTATGGAAAATGTTGCCGTAATAACATTACTCTATCTGGTTCAAATAGAAAAAACAAAATTTGTTAGGAGGTCTTGTAAAATTTTATATATTTTTGATAATTTGATTATTAAATGACAAATCAAAATATCTCTTTAAATATTAATTTATATTTAATGAATTTATTAATCTTGAAGTATTTTTACGCTCTTATATTTTTATAATAAATACCAGGCCATTCAGAAAGCTTGATATATTATTGATATATTATACCATGGTATATATCATATATATATAGATATATTATATTGGGTTGTTCAGAGAGTAATTTTGTTTTTACCAACAAAGCATTAAATGCATTTTTTCACAGCTAACATTCACACTTAAGCCGCATAACCTTTATATATTTTGAAAAAGTTCGTTTGATTCTATGCAGTGGATTTTTGTTGGCGCCCTTTCAAATATGGAAAGTAAAAAGCAGTATTTTCGGCATTTTTTTTTTTTTTTTTTTTTTGAAGCACAGCATCATTGGAGACGAGAAATGGGTTGTCTACAACAATGTTAAACGCAAGAGTATCATGAAGTAAAAAAAGATGAACCTGCTCAAAGAACTTCGAAAGCCGATATTCATCAAAAAATGTTAATGTATCCGTTTGGTGGGATTTCAAAGGAATCGCTTTTTTTTTTTTTACACAACGATCAATTCTGAAGTCTACTCTCATCAGCTGTACAAATTGAATGATTCACTTAAACAGAAAAGGCCAGAATGTTCAATAGAAAAGGCGTAGTGTTTCACCAAGATAATGCAAGTTTGGTAACTCGCCAAAAGCTTTATCAGCTTGGATGGGATAGCCTATACTGCCATACCCACTATATTCTCCAGATTTGGCACCTTCTGATTATTATTTCTTCCGGCCAGAAAGATGGCAAAAGATTGGACCAAAGTGATCAATAAAATATTTAATAATAAAAAATAAAATATTTATTCACTATTAAAAAAAAATGGTCTTTTATTTAAAAAAAAAAAAAGAAATTACTTTCCGAACAACCCAATATATTAATATATAAAAATGATGGAAGAAAAATATATATATTTGATACGTCAAACGAAATCTCTCAAATAGGTACTCAGGCAAATCAGGCAAATGAATAAAGTGTTAAGTGTTTAGCTTATTTAAACTTCTTTCAGCTTGCCACAATCCTTTGAGTATTGAAAACATATCACCTATAACTCGAGCATGCTGGTCTTCCAAAAGAGAAGGCTCTCGAGCGCCTTCTATTTCAACCGGCTTTCCCTCAAGGGGTCGGGATTCTAATCTTGATGGTGCTTCATCCTCACTGTGGGCCTCTTGAACATGCTCTTCAAGATCTTTAGGATCAATTAATAGTATTGGATTTATTCCAGAAGCAGAGAGCCATTTAGCTATCAAAGCAGAAATTGATCCTAGTAAAAAAAGAAAAAAAATTATTCTTTGTAGTTCTACAAAAATGGGTTAATTTCGCATAATTGCAAATAATCAAACATATTGACTTTTCTTAAACATCAGTTTATAGAAAGTTTTTTTTTTTTAACACTCACATTTTTTTCCATTGAGACTCACACTCACACATACATGCACAGAGTCTTTTAGCAACTTAGGCCATATAAGACTTTATATGATAACCGTTATTTGTATTATATATATATATATATATATATTTGGGGCCCAGGCATCCAAATGGCTTAAATAAAATCATCAGACTGCCTGGGATCCGAACCCGCGACCCTTGGTTTAGAAGACAGGCGGGCTACCAATTACACCAAGCCCGAGGGCTAATAGAAAGCGTTAATAATTTTTGAGCACACATACATGATAAATAGTAAAATGTAAACAAATTTAATGAAAATATTCGTCTTTTTAACCCTAAAATGTCAGTTTCCTGGGATGTACCAGCTCAAAAAGTGAACATTTAAATGCAAATTTATTTTAAACTATTAGATTTATATTATTTTCTTCATTAGGATTAATTTCCTCTGAAATGCCAGATTACTTTCTGATATAAATAAATAAATCATTATTATCCATATTGATATAATCTAAGATACTTTATTAAGCGTTGTTAATTCATAAATTTTGATTTTAAATAAATTATATATTATTTTTTTTATTTCAATGTCTATTCGAGCGTCAGTCCCCTGGTTTATGTTAATTTTGAAAAATATCTGATTTTATAATGATAAAATAATTATCTGTTTTATTAGAGTGTAAAGATGGCATTGGTGCCCAAATACCGGGCGTTATCCATCTTTTATTTACTTTTTATTGTTATTTTTGTGACGAAAATCAGCATGTAAACACTCAATTTGTCAGTCCCCTGGCAAGTAATATTTTGAAAATTTATTAATTATTTCAACAATATATTGGATTTACTGTCTTTTCATTGTTTTATTTAATATATTATTAATATATATATATATATATATATAGAAAAAAAGTATTCCATATCAATTATCAGATTTTTTGTGTTTTATATCAAAAACGAATTTTTTTCAACCGTAAAGCTAAGAACCTGATGAGCTTATATTAATACAAAAAAAAAATTAAAAAAAGTGAGTGTTACTATATGGATACAATAAAATTAACTCATTGTGAATCAAAATCATTACAAACAATTGAAATCAAAGTTACAAATTGTGCATTTCAAATTCGACCCTAAAGTTAAACCATTTTTGTAGAATGGCCCATATATATATAGACAATATTATATAATATTGCAATATCATTTTTTACTAAATAGTTCTTAAAAATTTCATAAAAAATCCTCTGTATAACAAAAATTATTTTCCATTTTTTCTCTATATTTCTTTGAGTAAGCCTAATGTGAAAGTTACCTCCAGGATAATATAAATGAAAGAAAGAATTGTACAAAATTAGAAAATATATGTTATACGAAGGATTTTTTATAGAATTTTTAACATTTAGATGGATAGCGATATGACAACTAACAGCTCAGAAAATGGCTTTAAATAAAGTCGAAACGTGAGACAGGGGTGTTGTTTGTTTCCTACTCTTTTTACTTTTTAACATGTTGGGAGAATGACTAGAGAATAAGCATAGGAGAAAGAAATATATTCAGCATTAGATATTCTGATGATATGTTACTATTTGGGGAAATAAAAAAGGAAATGCTAAAGAACCTTAATAGCGTGAAAATAGAGTATGGCTTTAAAATGGACAAAGGTAAAACAAAAGTAATGAGAGAAGGGAAGTAGAAGAAAAGGGTGGATGTTGAGGGATTAAGCGCAAAGAAAATTGTATAAATATTTAGGTATTGAAGTGACACAAGGATGGAAGAGCGGAAGAGAAATAAAGGCAAGGATCGCAATGGCAAAGGATGCGTTGGTTTGGATTGTGCTTATGTAGGACTGCGAGGCTGAAGAGAGATTAGGAAAGGAGGGGATGGAAGAAGAAGAATCACCACTAACGGACCTGCGAGAAGCAGAATACTTATGATGATGATATTTAATATCAAACAAACCTCTTCCTTCGTTTAGAATATCATTCAAAGAAAATTTAAATGGTTCATAAGGTTGTGGTTGACAAGAAAATTGTAAATTCCTTGTGAGATTTCGATTTCTTGGAAGAAGTGGCAGTGGTGGAATGCTAAGCACAGAGGCTAGAATAGCTACACATTCAAGCTGCTCAATCAGTTCACTCCACCGATATGTATCGCGAGATACTTTTTCCCATTCAGATGTTGTTGATGCTTGCATCGTATCACCCTCTACTGAATTTTCGAAATATTTGATGTTTTCAGTTTCTATAAAAAAGAAAAAATAAGAGTTCATCAAATATTTGTTAAAAGCTGGACAAAATACTTTAAATATAAATAAAATATAATTAATCAAAATGATTTCACTTTGCTTCCTTTACTGTAATAAATACAAATAAAATACTACTCTTTAAAGGACTAAAATTAAATAAATTTAAAAAAAATTTACCTGTATTAGAATTGGCATTTTCAAGACTGAGAGCATCTTGTTTTTCATTATTATTAAATACAACTTGACTTCCAACGGATTCAAGGCTGGCAGCCAAAGCCTGATTTAGCTCTCGTTGTTCAAAAAGACGTTCGAATTCAAGGCTTACCACTTTGCATACAAATGCAACAGTAAGAGAGCCCAGAGGATTTGTCGATTTGCGTAAATAGCTGCGAATTTCCTCCCAGAATGGAGAAAGTTCGTTATAAGCAGCGCACACTTGGTCAACACCTTAAAATAATTTTATTAATTAAAAAAAATAAGTGAAATTTTTTGCTTGTCATGAGATCTTGGTCAATTAGGGAATCTGAGATTGTTGCTGGTGAGTCAAACGCCCTTGGTGCAAAGGAAGCACCGGGTAGGTTGGAGATTCCAGGTACGATTCCGGTCACTTGATCACCAACAAAATAAATATAATCGCAAAATATGTGAAATTAACTTTCTTATATTCATTTCTAATTTAATTTTCAGAAAGATTAGAAGTTTGCTTTCTGCGGGTTACCTTAACAGACTTGGTTCTATTTTTATTTTGATCCAAATTTGCACTTTGAATATAATTTTTTTTTTTTTTTAATAATATTTTTTTTGAAAGTAGGACCAGTGGAAGTCAAAAGCTTTATTTGACCAAATCCACTTGAGGCGGAAAAAAATAATATTTATTGAAAATCTCAGATTTTCTCATCATCCCCTGGATCGAATTTTTTGAAATTTAGTATAATAATAATAATTTTATTTTAAATTTACCTGCAATTGTGCAAATACTTCTGATAATTTCTTGAAGACGAGCCATATCTAGTTCAAGTTTATGATTTGGATGAGCAGTGTTTAACCAAAAAGCAAAAAGAAGTTGTAAGAGATGAAGTGGCTGAAAGCCACTGCTGCGAGCTGCCAAAAGCCAATCTTCAATTGAGCAATCGGAATATAAAGGACCTTTAAAGAGTAATTCGCCTGAAAAAATTAAATTAATAAGAAAAACTAGGCGCATTTCTCAAACTTATGATTCATTCGTTTACGAAATTATTCAAATGGGTTGAAATTTCCCAAAACAAAAAATATTTTCGTAAACATCAGAGTTAATTCTTATATTAATAATAATATGAATGATTGATTATTTACCAATTTTAAAAGAAACTTCTTCAGAGAGCGTTGGTTTCAAAGTGACACCAGAACCAGGTTCATTAAATTTGAATCCAGAAAGAAATTGAGCAAGAGTGAGTTTATCGTCCGGAAAATGTACTTTTCCTCTGATAGTTGTGCCAACAGGTGAACTAATATCAGGTAAATTTGAAAGTGATGCATCTGATGCAGCAAGATCTCGTAGAGTGTAGAGAATCACTTTCAAACTTGATAATTCTCTATCGGTGGTATTCAGAAGAGTAGCTAAGCTCTAAGAAAGAGTAGTTAATGGTTAAAAATGTTAATTGTGACTAAATTGAAGATTATAAGTCGACATTTTGTCACAATGATAGGGAACTTTTTCGGTTTTTTTTTTCTCTCTCTATTCTTTTTATTAGCCCAAAATAGAGGTGGCAAAGCCAATTTGATCTAGATTTCTATAAAAATAACTAAAATTTAGAAGAAATATGAAGGTGACATTAACAAATAAAAAACATAAGTTATTTTATTTATTCAGTAACTAGGCCTCTATTTAAAACAATATTAAAGCAACTTAAGGAATTCTTGGCTGGAGAATCGTATATGATTTAAAACACGTTGCAGGGATCCCTACTTTGCCGGGTTCGGTCCGGTTAACGTTCAGCCTGTTTAGAAAAAAAATTTTAAACAACTAGGGAATTTTCTCGGCTTCGGCTCGGTTAGTTTCGGTCCAAATCCAGTCAGTTCGAAGCGAATGGATTTTACTTACAAAATAACAATCATTTTATTGAGTAGTATGGTGTATCCAAAATAGCAAAATGCCCTGTAAAGTTTGAGTCGATAATAGTTGCGATAGCTAGTTTGATAGCTCTCGTGAAGATATTGAAGGTAGATCGCAATTTTTGTTTTATAAAAAAATTAACTCGGCGGATTTGGAATCTATGAGCAACCGTGAGTCGTGTGGTGATAATTTTTTCGAAAAAGACCCCCCCCCCCCCCCGAAACCCCGAAAAAATACTTTCCAAATAATTTAAGAATTTTTTAAAATGGTCCGCGGATAAAATTTAAGTGTAAAAGTGATACGTGGCTTAAAATGAGTTGGGAACCTCGGGTATAATAGTCTATCTGTCTTATAGGTTAATGTCACTTTCATATTTCTCCTATATTTTCGTTATTTTTTTTTCTGGAATCTGGATCAAATTGGTTTTGCAACATCGATTATAGGCTAATAAAAAGAATGGAGGAAAAAACCCGGAAAAGTTCCCTATCATTGAAAAAAAAATGTCGACATGATGTTAAATCGAGCCTTAATTTTTAATAAAACGTATTGTATATAGTTTAAATTTAATCAACTATTGTTGATAAAAAAAATAAATTAAATACGTACTTGTTCAGAATTATGATCAGGAGCTACTACAGTATTATAATTTGGAGGCTGTGCATTTTGAATATTAACAAATTGATAAAATTCAAGTAATTGATTCAAATTTGAAATCATATTAAAAAGTACTCTTCCCTCAAGATCTTGAGATTCTAGTAAATAGAAATAAAATGAATGAGATAAAAAAATTAAAAAATTATTCTATATTTTAAAAAAATACCATGAAGATTCCAATGATTCGAGGTTTCTAAAGAAGCTTTGAGACCTTCAAAAGTAATATAACGACTTTCTGTAAGTATGTAAATATATTGTGACCTAAATTGATTTGTTTCAAGTTCTTTCCCTGTTTTTGAAATGTGAAATATTTGTTTTTCTTCATCAATGTCTTCGTCACGAAGAAGTCTTTTTAATCTTTAAAAGAAAGGAAAAAAATTAATAAAGAAAAATAATTTTTTAAATAATAAAAAGTAATTACCTTTTAATCAAATGTGCATCTTTAGCTCGTTTACTATTTTTGTCATTTAGAGCTAAATGAAAAGGCACTTGAATTTCGGTTAATTGGCCTTCACCATCCAAAAAAAGGCACATGTGAGAGGGTTTATTTTTAGATTTGTGAGAGTTATGTTCGGTGGCACCCATTAAACCATAATCTATATAAAGTAAACTGAAACAATTATATGCATATAACATGTTATTTAATTTAATATTATTAATAGTAAATATATGTATATACTGTTATGAAGAAGGCAAAGTTTGTCTGTCTGTTAGTAAAGCATAGACTCCGAAACAATTGACCGAAGTTTTTTTATATGCAAATAAAAATCTTAGGGTAGGGCAACTCTTTCTCCCTAATAAGTAGTTATTTTATTTTTCAATCGAGATTAAGAAATTTGAAATGACGGTATAAATATGAGACACTTTCTGACACTATCCTGTGAAGGGGGCGATTGGTCCTCGAACTGTGGACAATTCATTTAAAAAATTAAATAAATATTTTGTTTAATTTTTTTTCTTTATCATTTCTTTTCCCGATAATTAAAAACATTTAGGGAGCTATAGGCAAGTGCGCGAATTGCGAATCTTAAATGGTTTGTTAATATTAACTAAAATATTGATTACCTTCCAAATTTACTTGTAGAAAATGTAGCTATTTTTAGTCCTTGTTCCATGGCCCAAATTTCAAGGAGACCTTTTTTAGGAGCGTAGATTACAAGAAAAAGGGCTGTCCTTAGTTGGTTGGATCGAATTCTAGGACTATCTGATGATACATGTGGTCGATCTTCAACAACTTCTAACCAAGAACATTGAGCATCTCGATAACCTACAAAAAAAGAAGAAATTTAATATTTAATTTGTTACAATCTCTCCTCTCTTCAGGATTGACACATTGTGATTACACCGGGGAGTATACGTGAGGTGGGTTCCCGTTTCCTTTCTCAAGATAGGGTTAGATAGTTTTTTGCCTTGAGGTGGAATTGAGCCCGAGATGTCTTCAATTACTATATTATTTGTAATATTAGATTATAAGCTTACTTGTTTTATCCCCTCCTCTAATTACCTTCATATTTTGTGCCAATATAATCTTTTAAATAGATAAATGTATTTATTAAAGTTTTTGTGCTTTGTATTATTATTATTATGAGAGCTTTTAATTATAGACCACATTTTGTTATTAATTATTTATTAAAAATATAAATACTCCACGTTTCGACTGCTTATTTTGCAGTCGTTAAGCACTGTAAACTTGCTCCGAATCAAGCGAACTAACCTCTAAGGGATACATGCGTTCATTTTATATATCCTTAAAGGTTAGTTCGTTCGGGTCGGAGAAAGTGCACAGTACTTGAAAATGACTGCAGAATAAGCAATCGAAACGTTGTACAGTATTTAAATTTTTAATAAATAATGAATAACAATATGTGGTATATATTTAAAAACTCCCAAAATAAAGATATATGTATATTTATGTAATAGATTTGAAAGATTATTTAAAAAATAATTTATTCAAAATCTCTAAAGCCAATTTCGAGAAAAAAAAGCCTGGTCGGCCTCAATCTCATGTAGCACATATTTAGATTGGATTGTTAGAAGTACTTGGTAATTATATTGTTTATCTTGAATCAAAGTTGAAGTGCCTGGACCCAGAATCATCTTTCTTTGAAGTTGCCCAATATATATATATATAATTTAATATTTATTAATTTAAATAACCGGCAAAAGTTAGGGTGCGCCGGCGGGAGTTGAACCACGGATCCACCGATTTGTACTCAGTGTGCCCTAACCACTAGACCAGAGCACGGCATTCGGTTATTTAAATTAGCTGATATAACTATAATACATTTTCTTATTTAACAATATATATATACTAGTATGTGTACCAACTTCAATCTTTTTAATGATAATGATAATAATTAATAAATATATATATATATATATACCTTTCCACATTCGTATTGCAATTCCTTTGTGAGTGTCAACTAGCAAAACACGTCCAAGAAAATCAGAAATGGCAGCAAGGCGCCGATTTGGTGATAATTTTATATTTTCAGCTGTGCGCATATAATCAACAATTCCAAAAGGACAAGTAAGTGCTTCCGGAATTTGAATTGTTTGCTCTGTAGATTTTTGCCCGAATTGTTTTCTAGAGCCCACCAACCAGCTTCTATAGAAATGAATAAAAAATATCATTTATTTATTTATATGCTAATGATGTAAGTAGGCCCAATGAAATGTCTCAGATTATCATCGCTCAAAATTAAAACACTTACGGCATTGCTTGTTCAAAGGCTGATTTTACTTTAGTGACCACGACTTTGGCAACATCGCTGAAAACAGCCGTCTGACTCCCTTCAATTGCATAATGAAAACCAATAAATGGTCTTTGCCCAACTGCAATAATTAAAGAACTTCGAGGTGGAGAAGACTGATATAATGTATTAAATCCTCCGGAAATCGATGCCGTCATCAGATGATCAAAACTGTTGATATTTGATGGACCAACCACTTCACAATCTTTAAGTGAATCTTGAAATTCAAACATCCATTTTTTATAAATCAAAGGTGGAAATTTAAATGCCTCCGAACAAGATGCCCTCGCTGAAAAAAAAAAACATTATTTTAAAAAATGAAAGTAAAAATAGTTTTTCACACTCTTATGTTGTATCTTCTAAATAACGACGACAATAAATTACAATTCAATATTGTTTTTGATAAAAGAGAAAAATTTGTTCATGTTCCTATCTATCGCGTTTACCAATAGTAACGATAGGATTTAAAATTGAAACGATTTAGCCAAATATGCGCATATTGTTTTTATTAGATGATTTAAACAAAATATCACTCAAGTGAACACTGCGCCTCTTCTTACACTGGTTGATCCGGGCACTCCGATTTTCGATTACACTTTGAAATATTTCGGGTTATATGGCGGCGATGGTGGTTCGAAAGTTGGCCTCAATGTCACCAAGAGTCATGGGTTTGTTGACATCACCCTGTGATTTAACACAGAGGCGTATATAAGAGCAAGGGGACGGGCCAAGGGGGCTCCTCCCGCCCCGAAATTTTTCGAATATACTGTATATACATATATACGGGTAAATGGACAATATCTATATTTTTGTTTAAAAAAGTGCGTCTCATAAATAAAAGAAATAAAAAAAATCTGGTGTGACTGGCGACAGCACACAACTTTCTCTTACCCTTCGGTAAGAGAAAGTTGCCCTGTGCTGGTCACACCAGATTTTTGTGTCGAGATATATTTAGTTTCCGATAGCACCTTAGTTTCAAACTTGGATTTTAAATGTTGACTGCTTGAAATAAACTATGGTTATTTTTAAAAATTTTAATCTCATATTTGGACATTTTATACACAATAGAGAATCGTAAATAAATACAAAATTTCATAAGAATTGGAAAAAAAAATTTTAAATGCCTAAAAGTTTCAAAGGGGACCCCCTTTTGAATCGAAATTAACATAAAAATCCCTATAGGAAATTAACATTAGGCCTATGAGAGAAGGCGGAGAGACAGGCGATAATGTTTGCAAGTGAGAGAGAGAGATATATATATGTTTTCTCCTAAGCAATTAAAGACACAAATAAATGGGAATTTAAATAATAATTGATTTTTAATCTAATAAAAAGAAAAAGATTTAAATTCCGTTACCATGGCAACCATTTCTATCTTTCCTATGAAGAACAAGAGTAAAGTGGTCTCCAGAAGATTTCAACGGCAAAATGAGAATATACATTTTAAAGAGCATCTAAAAAATAATTGATTTTTGAATTTTAAAAAAAATCCTTGGAGGGAATTTTGAGAAAATCGAAAAAAACTGAAAAAGTACATCAGTAAAGTACTAGTACTTTTTGGCCGATTTTGTTCAAAAGCTTATTTTGAGCGTGTGGGAAGGTACCTAACTCTATATATTTCATATATAGGCTAAGAGAAAGTAAATAAAATAAAAGATTTAAATTCCGTTACCATGGCAACCATTTCTATCTTTCCTATGAAGAACAAGAGTAAAGTGGTCTTCAGAAGATTTCAACGGCAAAATGAGAATATACATTTTAAAGAGCATCTAAAAAATAATTGATTTTTGAATTTTAAAAAAATCCTTGGAGGGAATTTTGAGAAAATCGAAAAAAACTGAAAAAGTACATCAGTAAAGTACTAGTACTTTTTGGCCGATTTTGTTCAAAAGCTTATTTTGAGCGTGTGGGAAGGTACCTAAGTTAAATATAAAATTTCAATCCGGTAGCTCAATTCCTTCATGCTAAAAATCTGTCCACACATACAGACACACCACACACACACACACACACATACATACACACACACACACACAGACCAATTTGCGGGACCCACTTTTTTGGACTCAGGGGACCTCAAAACATGTATATCCATCAAAATCTCGACATCGAATTTTTGACATGATCGCAATACTTTCTCTCTCTATATATTTCATATATAGGCTAAGAGAAAGTAAAAATGAAATATATTAATATATACAGTATTTTTGATAAAACTTTTGTCTTTGAGAGGGCCGGGCCCCTTGGGGCTCAGGTGAAAACAGAAAAAATTTGGATTATAAAAATTTAACGAAAATTTGTCTTTTAAAAGGTCCGGGCCTATCGGGGCTAAGGCGAAAAAGGAAAAATTTAGAATGTAAAAAAACATATTTAATGAAAATTTGTGTTTGAGAGAGCCCGGGACCCCCGGGGCTCAGGTGAAAACAGGAAAAATTTAACGAAAATTTGTCTTTGAGAGAACCTGGGCCCCTCGGGGCAATTTGGACGATTTGACTCTGTGACATCGTGAACTTAACCATGAACAGAAATAAATTCCTGTCAAATATTTGCTTTTGAACATTGTCTCTAAGAGGTGTCAGAATCCTATCATCCTTATTGGTAAACCTGATATTATTAAGAACTAGGTGAACACTCCACGAGCACAACTTGGCGTCGCGTTTAATTAAATTTTTATGTTCGAATACCAGTTCACTGCCAGCTACTTGACCATGGATGAACTGTTAATTTCAATTATACATGACATACGGGCTCTAAATATTTTTCTATTATATTTAAATAAAAAAAAAGAATAATTCATACTTCTTGCAAGTTGATTTCTGCATGACCTTAATGTTTGAAATAGAGTACTCCCAGGAAAAATGCAAACAATAGATTCCAAAATGACATAAATTTCTTCAGAAGGTTCTTGCGTTGAGAACTGATCAAACGATTGGCATTTCAAGCTTATAATTCTCTCTTTATGTAATAATTCTGAGATAAGTAAATCGCCATTCTATAAAATAAATAAATATGAATCATTTCAAATATATTTATTTTTAAATTTTAAAATTAGTATATACCTCCGTATAAAATCTAATATATCCAGTTGAAAATCCTACTATAATACAAGTCCAATCAGGAATACCGTGACTGCTCTTATTTTGAGAAAGAAGTGGCAGACAGAGTAATGATGTGATTACTTCCCTAGGAGAATAAAAAATTGAGTCATTGAGTTTGACTATGATGGTGAGAAGATTGTTAGAATTTAAAAAATAGCGTAATTATTATAGTTCTATTCAAAAGGATGTGGCGTGCCAAGTAATATGAATGGTAACAGGTGAAGGCTAGGCTCTTGGCAATGAGAAAAATAACTTTTTAGAGTGTTTTGACGCCTTATTGCTTGCGAGGGCTGGTTATCATGCACAGATCTGCCTCTCAGATGTTTCGCTCCAAAATTTTAACTTGTATGTGGCCATAGAGTGAGCCGCTGATGAAGAAGTGCTATTAAATGCCTTCGAAATATTCGGAGAAAACACTCTAAAAAGTTATTTTTCTCATTGCCAAGAGCCTAGCCTTCACCTGTTACCATTATAGTTCTATATTCAATAAAGTTTTGAACAGCTGAGAGATTAACATGGGCAGAAAAATACGATTAACATTGTTTATTCTCAGCTTCTTACTATTCAAAAATCAAATTTTCTATGGACTCATTTTTGTTATTTAATAAATTCTCTTTTTTTTCAAACAGAAGTAACCATAACATAAACCCACAAAGGTCTTTGAATAAAATCATCCACAGAGTGACAGCACGACACACAACTTTCAACTACCGAAGGGAAAAGACAATTTTGTCTGATGCTGTCAGTTTGACGATCAAATTTTTGACTATTTGATGACCCGGTTTGAGTAGTTTTAATTTTATCCACCAAGGAAATACCAGTACTTGCCATTTACCAATAAAAAACTTAAATTAATTTATTACTAGAAAAAATGGACAAAAATAGATTATTTAAATAGGTAATTTTTTAAAATTAATTATTGGAAAATATATCTTAGAGTGATGCTTCCTTTCCTTCACTTAATTTAAAAAAAAATTACTTAATAAAACTCACCCTTCAAATTCCGCTAAACAAAGATGATGACTTAGATGAAATTTCATTTTTATATCTTGAGAATCCCATTTAGCTATAAAATTGATATTTGAAATTTAGGAGGCAGGTAAAAATGCATGATAAAAAGAAAGTTTGTTTTACGAACATGATAAAATGACTAAGACGTCTTTCCTGGCAATGGCAAGTAATTCGCAAGTTGATGATAGTGACAATTTGCATTCATTGAGCCAGTTGGATGCTGTAGGGCCAGCTTGTCGTTCTGACAAGTCGTAGCGATGTCCTATAAAAAATTTTGTTTTGCTTTTTGCTTGATAAAAAATAATATGTATAAAATGAAATCTTACCAGAGGATTCATTTTCTTTATAAAGGATTTGTTTCACCTGATCAATGTTGAAAAATTTTGCAATTAAATTCATTTGACATGACATCGCGAGAATTGTTAAACAAAAAGGGTCAAAAGTAGAGTTTTTTTTTAAATAAAATATGATATTTAGAGGGGAATAAAAATTTTAGATCTTATCATTGTCATAGATATATAGATATGCAAGCCCGTCAAAGTTGGCCAATGTCGACATTTGGCGCAAAATTCAAATTAACCAAACTAACTGCAGGCCCACACAGAAGAGCGCACCAGTGCCATAATCAGCTAGGGCGCTTGATTTTAAAAATTGTTACTTTCTCCTACCTATACATATATATAAATTAATATTATAGGTAGGTTTCATAAATTAGAAAAAAAATTGAAAATTGGAGCCTAAGGCCTCTTATTCTTTCGTTGAAAACTACCATTACGAAAAAACCCAATCAAAACGAGATATATTAGAAATGATCGCCATCAAAAATAATTTAGAAAGAGCTGTCAATGACCATTTAGACATAATAATAATTGTTACAACATTATTAAAAAGTTAAAATTGTTTTGATTAGATATGAGTGAGATGAGAGAATTTATTTTTTGTTTTGTGAATAAATAAAATAGAGAAAGAGGGAAAAAAAAAAAAAAATTTCATATTAAAAATAAAACTTTTTCTATTTTTATAAAAATCCCTATTAATATAAAAAGAAAGAAAGACTCAATTTTACATCACTATTGAACCAGAAGTCATGCCATCCGACGAATGTTCACTCAAACACATTGTCAGGAGTCGCCAAGGGCCTGTATAAGCTCGAGGCAAATAACATTTGTGAGTTATCACCACACTATTTATTCTCTCTTCTCTCTCGTTAATAATGGAATATAAAATTTTTTGCTATTTGTCTTTATATCTGTAAACAAACAAAAAAAAAAAAAAAATGTAGCAGTGATGTACTATAATTGTAATCTTGTGTATTTTATAATTTTTAAGGTCCTGATGAAGGCCGGAATATCGGCCGAAACGTAGACAAAAATATATGAAATAAATAAAGACAAATTTAATTTTCTTTATTGTTTTTCTGGCTGCCTGGATACCCTCACTACTCAAAATATATTCAGCCACTCCTCCTGGAATTAACCATTACTTAATTATTTTTTTTTAATAATTTTAAATATGAAGGAATGGCTCGTGGGGAAAGAAAATTCGATAACTGGAATGAAATCGTGGGTTTATTATTATTATTTTTTTTTTCAAGGTGTGTGGTATCCGCACAGTGGTCCCAAAAAATTTTAGGGCACCAAAAATCTGAAACTTAGTTATTGGGGGTTTTGGAACTTGCTGAGTTGATTTTTCAAACTATTTTCATCCCCACTTCAAAAGGGTTACTGGGAGGGGAGGGTGAAATCTCAAAATTTTGGATTTTTTCATGATGGGTATCAAAATATATGTTCTTTTTACTGCTGGTAACATTTTTTACATTCCCATACCAAAAAAACCTAAACAATAGAACACATAAAAAGGTATCAAGTAATAAAATAATGTATTATAAGAAGTAGGGTAAAGGCTACAGTGATTGGCCCCTACGGCTTTAAACTTATAAAATAAGAAATATAATGGATAAATGAGTTTTGAAAAAACTTGTAAATAACATGGAATTTATGCTTGTTCTGATAGCAACATCATTTTGAGTTTTATAAAACTCTTTTAGCTGAAAAAATAAACTTTGTGTGAGAAGTCATCTTTCTAAGAGAAAAATAAAGAAAATGGTAAGAACACTATGCCCAAACAATAAGCTTTATAGGCCCAAATGACCGATTATTTTAATTTTAAAATGAATAAAACACTTAATTATGAAGTTTTTAAAGATTAGGGGGGTTAGTAGGGTACAATAACGTCTTGGAAATGTTTAAGGCCTAAATGCCTGGGGCCAATAACTGTGACCCAAATCATAAGGAGATATAGTGATTGGCCCGAGGGCCAATCACTGTAAATACACTGTAGTGAAAGTTGACTGTTTTTACTGTTGCTTATGTCTCTTGGGAATGACATATTAAAATCTTGGTTAGAAAAAATGACACCTTACAGTTGTTGGCCCCCGGGCCAATAACTGTGGGGGCCAATCACTGTATTGTAACGAATATTTTAAAATTTGAATGAGAATCGTTTATTCGTAATTTTAATTTCATGCCAAAAATCCAATGTCGAGATATTGATGGATATACACGTTTTGAGGTCCCCTGAATCTAAAAAGTGGTTTTTGCAACATGGTCTGTCTGTCTGTCAACAAAATATCTCAAGAATGAAAAAAGCTAGGAGGTTGAAATTTTATATTCAAGTTCGGCACCTCCCTGGGACGTTTGGGGAGTTTTTTTTTTATTTTCTCAAACGATTTTGATTAAAATTCAAAAATCAATTATTTGCCATGCTAACAAAATATAAATATTTTCCCATGTTTATAAATTTTACATCTTGAATTTTAATATATTGGAGGAAATTAAATATATATCGACACAAAAAATCTGGTATGACAAGCACAGAACACAACTTTGGGTTACGAAAGTTAAGAGAAAGTTGAATGCTGTGCGACCAGTCACACCAGATTTTTTATTATCTAGAGGTATTTTTTTATCATATTTCCCTTCTAAAAATATGTTTAAAATGTTTTAGGATGCTAGCTAATCAAAATGTGCTTGTGGCGTGGGGGGCCAACCACTGTAGAAAAAAAAAAAACAATAACTGTATCAGGGGGGCCAATAACTATGTTTTTGAAACTTTTTTGGTTTTTGTGTCTCTAAAAAAAAAAACGGCTAGAAAATATTCAATTTTCAGTATCGAGTCAGAATAACTGTAGTTTTAGGATTCCTATAAAAAATTTTCAAGCTGATTGCTTTGTTGGTCTAGCAGAAATTAAGTAGAAAAGAGATAAAAATGCTTAAGGGGGCCAACCACTGTATACTTTACCCTATATGATAATAAAGTAGTAGGTACTTAAGAAGAGATGAAATAATAAAAAAATACATGACAGGATGCATATCACATTCAAATAGAAGGTACATAAAATTCTATATAAAAAATCTGGTGTGAATGTCTCACAGCACACAACTTTCTCTTCCCTTTGGTAATCGAAAATTGTGTTCTGTGCTTGTCACACCAGATTTTTCGTGTGAACATATATTTAGTTTCCGCAAATATATTGAAATTTAAGATGTCAAATTTATAAACATGGGAAAATATTTATATTTTGTTACCATGGCAACCATTTCTCCTATTCTTCCTATGAAGCACAAGAGTAAAGTGTGCTTCAAACAATTTTGAGAGCAAAATGAGAATATACATTTGAAAGAGCATCTAAAAAATAATTGATTTTTGAATTTTAATCAAAATCGTTAAAGCGAATTTTGAGAAAATCGAAAAAAACTGAAAAAGTACATCAGTAAAGTACTAGTACTTTTTGGCCAATTTTGATTAAAAGCTTATTTTCACGCCCTAAGCAGGTGACTAACTTAAATATAAAATTTCAACCTCATAGCTCAATTCCTTCATGCTTAAAATTGACACACACAGACAGACAGACAGACCATGGAAAACCACTTTTTTGGATTCAGGGGACCTCAAAACGTGAAGATCCATCAAAATCTCGACATCGAATTTTTGACATGAATCCAATACTTTCTCTCTATATATATATACATATATTGCATAATATATACATAGGTAAGAGAAAGTAAAAAAAATTCTAAGACATCCATTATATTTAAAAAAAAAACTTAAATTAAAATAAATCGAAATGTAATTGAAAATGTTCATTTACAAGTGACATTGCGATGGTACACAGGCCTAAAAAAATTAGGCTCGGTAGCCACACTCCCACTACACCTGATTTCACTGGGGGGCTATCAGATGGGGGAGATTTATTCAAATATCACTGCACTTTGTTTCACATACGTTGTTTTAATTTAATTAACACGGTAATTACATGATTATTATTTAGAAAGACAAAAAAAATATTATACATTATTCAGATCAATAAAAGATATCATTTAATAAGAAAATAAAAAAAAAATCATTAGTGGTTTGATGGTAAGGGATAATGTGTGCAGGTTGCTTAAGGTGCCTGTTTGTTACAGCTTGGCTGTGAATCTCATTACAACATATACATTCATACACATACATATTAAGTAAAAAATTTTAAATGAATAAAAATCAATTAATTTCAAATAACGTGAGAGATGAGAATTTTAATAAATTTTTTTTTAAAAAAAGCACATTTAAAATAGGGCATTTTAAACTTTTTTTTCCTCCAGTATATAAATTTAAATAAAATATTAATTATATTGTGTGAAAAAGATAGCGCTTTTAAATAGATTTTCATCATAATCATGATTTAAATGCTTCGTGGACGTAAGAATTTAAATCAAATTTTTTCAAACGGATAAGCCTTTAAATTATTTTTTCCCAGAATGAATATTTAAATGTTTCGTGAGGTTAGATTTTTGATTAAATTGTTTGTAACAGATATCGCATTTAAATTGTTTTTCCCCAGTATGAATATTTAAATGTTTCGTGAGGTTAGATTTTTGATTAAATTGTTTGTAACAGATATCGCATTTAAATTGTTTTTCCCCAGTATGAATATTTAAATGTTTCGTGAGGTTAGATTTTTGATTAAATTGTTTGTAACAGATATCGCATTTAAATTGTTTTTCCCCAGTATGAATATTTAAATGTTTCGTGAGGTTAGATTTTTGATTAAATTGTTTGTAACAGATATCGCATTTAAATTGTTTTTCCCCAGAATGAATATTTAAATGATTCGTGAGGTGAGATTTTTGATTAAATTGTTTGTAACAGATATCGCATTTAAATTGTTTTTCCCCAGAATGAATATTTAAATGATTCGTGAGGTGAGATTTTTGATTAAATTGTTTGTAACAGATATCGCATTTAAATTGTTTTTCCCCAGTATGAATATTTAAATGTTTCGTGAGGTTAGATTTTTGATTAAATTGTTTGTAACAGATATTGCATTTAAATTGATTTTCCCCAGAATGAATATTTAAATGATTCGTGAGGTGAGATTTTTGATTAAATTGTTTGTAACAGATATCGCATTTAAATTGTTTTTCCCCAGTATGAATATTTAAATGTTTCGTGAGGTTAGATTTTTGATTAAATTGTTTGTAACAGATATCGCATTTAAATTGTTTTTCCCCAGTATGAATATTTAAATGTTTCGTGAGGTTAGATTTTTGATTAAATTGTTTGTGACAGATATTGCATTTAAATTGTTTTTCCCCAGAATGAATATTTAAATGATTCGTGAGGTGAGATTTTTGATTAAATTGTTTGTAACAGATATCGCATTTAAATTGTTTTTCCCCAGTATGAATATTAAAATGTTTCGTTAGGTTAGATTTTTGATTAAATTGTTTGTAACAGATATCGCATTTAAATTGTTTTTCCCCAGTATGAATATTTAAATGTTTCGTGAGGTGAGATTTTTGATTAAATAGTTTGTAACAGATATTGCATTTAAATTGTTTTTCCCCAGAATGTATATTTAAATGTGTCGTGAGGGTAGATTTTTTATTAAATTGTTTCGAACAGATATTGCATTTAAATTGTTTTTCCCCAGAATGAATATTTAAATGATTCGTGAGGTGAGATTTTTGATTAAATTGTTTGAAACAGATATTGCATTTAAATTGTTTTTCCCCAGAATGAATATTTAAATGCCTCTTGAGGGTAGATTTGTCATAAAATTGTTTGAAACAGATATTGCATTTAAATTGTTTTTCCCCAGAATGTATATTTAAATGTCTCGTGAGGGTAGATTTTAGATTAAATTGTTTCAAACAGATATTGCATTTAAATTGTTTTTCCCCAGAATGAATATTTAAATGATTCGTGAGACGAGATTGGTATTTAAATTCTTTCATACAAACATCGCATTTAAAGGATTTCCTACAAGGGATCTTTTTATTCTTGAGAGACGTTTTTGAATTCTTATTTTTGGCCTTGAATACATCTTTCTTTTTTTTCACCTTTGGTCTTGAATTCTTCGTTGTTTCTTTTTCCTAGAATCGAACAAATCCTCAATATCTAATAAGAAAAGAAATGAATAATAATAAGACTTTTAATTTGCTTACCTGTTGACTTTTTTGATGCTCTTTGGAGGAAATTAAATTTGCCTTTATCTAATACTTGTAAATGACTTTTTAAACATTTCTTTGAATGTTTCCAGAGAAAATATAAATTTATGAAATTTGTTTTACAAACAATACATGGGAAGACTGGACCTAAAGAAAAAGAAATCAAAATAAAAAACTCTTACATCTACCAGGCGTTTATCATATCAGAAATTTATAAACAAATATAGAGTTTAGTAGATAGATCATTTGGACAGAGAGCATGTGTGCAAATTCTACTCTTAACTTTTATTTGTTCTTTGCGAGGAGCTTTTGAAAATTATTTTACCAAATGCGTCATAAATTAGAGCCAGAGAAAAATCGCAAATTCTAATGTCTTGATCTCCTAATAAGATAATCACTCTTAACCAACGAGTTAAAACAATCTGATGTGACTGGTCGCATTGCACACAATTTTCTTTTACCTACGGTAATCAATTTTGAAGGACTGAAGATGGTGTTGAAATAGGGCCTCAAAAAATAATCAATAAAAAAATTGAAAATTTTAAGGGGGAATTTAGACCCGTATTTCATCAAAAAAAAGAATTAAAAAAAAAAATTTAAATAAATGAAGACCCAAAAGGTTCGTTTTTTGCACTCCTCGGACCTCAAATCCGTCAAAATTTCGACATCGAACTTTTGGCATGAATCTAATACATCAAGGAAGTCAGTCCTGTTTTTCTATAGACAGGAGAAGGGGCATGCGCCATGGGGTTGTAACTCACAGGATTTGACAGCTGAAAAGTTGTTCCGCCAGTCCGCCTCTGTCGCTAGCGTCGCGCCTTGACTCCGCCCACCAAAGCCCCTTCCCTTCGTTTGGAAACGAACATGCATTTCAGCAGATCAAACCATAGTCATTCTCCATTTTTTACATCATTGTACATTTAACACGTGTTTTGTGAAATTAAAATTCGTTTTACTTTTTTTAAAATATATTTCATTATTTATTATTATTATTGTTATTGTTTATGTTATTTTAATTTATTTCATTTAATAAAAATGGTTAATTGTTGTATATGCAAGGACAGTGGAAAGAAAGCTAGATTGCATATTTTTCCTACTTCTCCGAAGGTAATTATAAAATAAATAATTTCATTTATTTTTTTATCTTTTTTAGGGTCACTAATAAAAAAAAATATTTTAACTTATTTTTTATTTTATTTTTTTTTTTTTTGTTTGACTTGGCCATTTATATAAAAAGTTATATAATATATATACATATATAAAATATAATTATAATCTAAACACATGTTAAACAACTTATACTTATATATTTATTATAACACGTGCTATTTCAGTTATTCAAAAAATGGTTAGATGCTGTTAACCTGGGTCATTTGAACGAGCAAGATTTGAAAAAGGTTCGCAACTATAGAGTTTGCCAAAGCATTTTTCTTTCCTCCGGATAGATTGTCCACTCCAATTTCAGTCCGCCGCAGGGGCCTTAAAGCAAACGCCGTCCCATCAATATATTTGCAAGGTAAAAATAACACTTTTTGATATTATGTGTAAATTATTGCTTTTATTTAATTTGCTTTTATTGTGTTTTCTATAAATTTGTCTTAGGTTCAACCGCGAGCGTACCGAACCCGCAGTACTTCAGCTCAATTGAAAATCAGCCAATGTTTTCAATTGAGGGAAATACAAACAAAGGAGATGGAGATGGACACACCATAAACATATCATATATATGTTTATAAATTTCATTTATGTTTTTTTGTTAACCATTTTTTGTTTGTTTTTTTTATTTTTTGGAAATATTTTTTTATATAGCTGTGGTTTTTAGTAATATTTTTGTAATGCTCACTTGGGGATATAAATAAAAATATATATATATATATATATATATATTACGTCAAATATATGTCTATATAAATGTTAATATTATATATGTTTATAAATTTCATTTATGTTTTTTTGTTAACCATTTTTTTGATTGTTTTTTTCATTTGTTTGGAAATATTTTTTCTTTTTTTATATAGCTGTATATTGATATCAATGTATCTCTCTTAGTTATTTATGTAGAAAAAATGTTATAATGAAGAAAAAAATAAAAGTCAATCATGAAAATATATTTCTTCTTTTTTTAAATTAAACACCCTTTATTTCTATAAGTATATATATATAATTTCCTTAATAATTTTATTAAAATAAAAATAAAAAAAAAGTATATTTTGGGAATGGGCGAATCAGGTAAAGGAGTGATATTTTGGGGGGCGGAGCCTGAGCGGAGCAACTTGCTGAGAACGCCACCTGGCCGACTGAACAACAAACGTTTGACATGTTTGACAGGCTTTCCAATCCATATTATCTACAGAGTTGGTAGGTTTTATCCCAGCAACGAGTATAATACACTGAAGTTTTATACATGTATAAAACTATCGCGGATAAAACTAGGCCATTTTATAAAAAGGTATAAAACTGTAAAAAACCAATCCCTCCCCCGAAAAAAACAGCTTAAAAGCTTTTCATATTTTATAAATTTATAAAGCATTGACGATGTTGTTTTGCTTTTTTTATTTAGTGAATAATATAATCAAAATGTTAATAATTGAAAAAATGAATTTTATTTGAATTTCCTTTCTCGTCGAGTCCTTGTGCATTCGCATCCAAGTTTTATACATTTTATACGTTTTTTATACAAGTTTTATCCGCGATATTTTTGTATAAAACTGCAAAATCGTGTATAAAACCCGAACTCTGATTATCTATGATGTGCACTAGCGTCCGCAGGGGGGGCGAGAGGGCCCCCCCCCCTTTTGGACAGACAAAAATTCAAAAGTTTTATTTAATATTTTAAAACTAAACAAAAATATTATAAATTTTTCTTAATGTCTCAGGATAGCTAAAAACGCAAATTTGAATGCCGTTTTAATTTT
>JAKCPI010027299.1:0-64853 GCA_023213315.1 Euborellia annulipes
AGAATTTTGCTTGGTTTTAATAAAATTTGAGAAAAATTTTTCATATGTCTGTCATCAGCTTTTTTTTGATTATATAAAATTTCTACCTATTTCGAAGGCGAGAACAAATTATTTAATATATAATTAATGTTTATTAATTGGAAAAAATACTCTCTTTAAAGAATTTTGCTTGGCTTTAATGAAATTTGATAAAATTTTTCCTAACCAAATGTCATTTGCTATTTTTTGATTAGGCCCTACATTATTTGTATTTTTTATAAATGATTAATTCAAAATGTGGGATATAATTAAAAACTCTCATAATAATAATACAAACCACAAAAGCTTTAATAAATTCTCATTGGTGTCTTTTTAATTTGTTTCCGTCCTAAGCTGAACCTAATCCGAAAGACCCCTCCAAGTTGTTTTAATATTACTTTCTCTTATTTTTTTCCTATGAACCGATTACCGAACTTTACCAAAAGTGCATGGCCTGCGCTTTCGGAATTGCTAGTTGTAACAAAAAACACACTTCGATTATTATTAGGCGACCCGGAGAATAGCCTCTACCTGTTACTGCTACGTCAGCCATGAAGGAAAATAAAATGAGCTAATTAAGTCATATTTTATTTCGATTAGTCTTGAACAAGGGTAAAGCCTTCCATCGTTTTTTGCAAGGATAGAAGAAAATATTTTAATCCAGTGAAGATTAAATGGTTAATTATGGTATAATTTCGTTTTCTTTATTATATTTTACTAAATGTCTAAATCTTTTACAGAGGATTAACACCAGCCCAAGCAGAAACCAACTACCTCAATAAAGTTAAATGGCTCGAGATGTACGGTGTAGATAATCATATAGTTTTGGTAAGTAATTTATTAAATAAAGAATTTATTTATACTCCAATTATAATTAATAAATTTAATTTAATTAAAGGGCAAAGATGGATTGGAATACAGCCTCGGATTAACACCTACAGGAATTTTGGTTTTTGAGGGATGCCAAAAAATAGGATTATTCTTTTGGTAAAAAAAAATAATTATTATTATTATTATTTGAAATAATTTTATTAAATATTTTTTTCTTAGGCCTAAAATTGGAAAACTTGATTTTAAAAAGAAAAAACTAACTCTGGTTGTTGTTGAAGATGACGATCAAGGCAGAGAACAAGAGCATACTTTTATCTTTAGGTAATAAATCCTTCTTTTTTGAAATATTACATTCTTGAACCTGAAAATCCTAAATCTTAAGTCATTTATTTAATATTTGGTTTATTATTGCTGGCGAACCTAAACGTGGCGTGGGGCAGGAAGGCAGAACTGAAATAAGGACGCTGGTCTCTAGTCTTGGGGAGGAAAAAGGATTGTGCAGCCTGAAGAAAAATAAAATTATATGTTGTTATAATACCGGATATAGGAGATTGTAACAATAGGACTTTCTTATTTTGGGAGTTTTTAATTATAGACCACATTTTGTTATTAAGGCGGGGCAGGAGCGAAGGTGTTAAGCATGTTTTTCCCGCTAAGATGGCGTTGTGTGTCATTAAAAGTATGCCTAAAAAATCAAGTAATTCAAAAATTTGCCAAGAGATGTCAGAATGGTAGCTAATAATATTTAATGCATTTGTTTGATTTTCATTGATTTTTTAACAATAAATACTTTATAAATATTATTATATATTATTTATCTTTTATAAAAGCATAAAAATATATAAATATAGGCCAGATATAGGCCATTAAGCAATCGGCCGTTAGACTAGCCTGCCATCTATTGCAAGAATGCTGAACTCATTTGACAGATGATTTTTAAATAAATCATCTAAGCTTATTTTAAAAATTTCTTAATTAATATGTGATTAATAATAACAATAAATTCATTTTTAAATTTAAAAAAAATTAAAGATTATTGGGACTGATTGTTTTTTTGTATTTGCTTGATAACAAAAAAATTAATTACGATAATTTTTTAATAAGTCATTAAAAAAATTATAGCTCGATGTCCCAATAATCTTTTATGAATTTAATTCATTTAAAAAAAACCGCATTGAAAAATTCCTTATAATAGTCTAGTTTTTTTAAAGTACGTTTAGACGTCGCTTCTGAACCCCCTTAATTATTTTCCATGAAAATCCAATTCCTTATCTACAATATTTCTTTTCAAATTCATCCTGTGTTTATACCGAAATGTTTCTTCCAAATTGCGACAAGTTTTTTCATTTTGGTTGATAGAGATTTTTCGTTGTCTTTCTCGGATTTAAATGACTGCAGTTGTATTTACCTCAACTTCGGTGTGGAATGATTACTATTGAGATGAGGAAAGTGGAATTTGCCCGAAAAACGAAGAGTGCCAGGGGTACGGAATAGGCTCAAATTCAATTTGCGAAAAACCTTTTCAGGGTGTGAGGCCGTGCATTGTTATAGGAAGACGAAGATGAGCTTTGTTTCTTGTTTTTGTTTTTATTTGAGAAATTTCTGGTGATTTTCTTTCACAATCTTTGAAATTATTTTATTTTTCTCATTGCTGCATAATTTTTCATTTATTAATTAAAAAAAAAAAGAAATAAAGCTATATGCATTTAAATGAATAGAGAGAAGCTTAATAATGATGTCTTGAATTTTTATTTTTTTAACATATAAGGTGCAGGGGCAACCCAGGGCCAAGCTTGAGGCGGGGTGGACGACCTGTTTCGTCCCCACCTCGGTACGCCCCAGCTTCTCATATTAATATTACACTGATAGTAAATTTATTTATTATTTATTTGTTATTTTAAAATAATATTAAAACTTCTCTTTCAGACTCCATAATGAAAAGGCGTGCAAACATTTATGGAAATGTGCAATTGAGCACCATACATTTTTTCGACTTCGAGCGCCGGTTAAGGGACCATCAGCAAGGCAAAATTTTTTCAGAATGGGCTCTCGTTTTCGATATAGGTAATAATAATAATATCAATTTTTTATTTACCAGTTATTTATTGTTATGCTCTATTAAATGTTAAAAGTAAAAGTGAAATGAAAATTGAAAAGGAATAGATAGGAAAAAGAAAGCATTTGAATATTAATTGATGCCTTAAGTTACATAAATCTTACGTTTTAAATCATTCTTTAAAGATGGGTCAATATTTTTAATTAAATAATAAATTCTATTAAATTATTTTTAAAATCTATATTTCTTTTTATTTACTTTCAGGAAAAGAATTTATCTTTTTCTTGAAATAAATATAGAAAAAAATGAGATTTTTACAAAAATTTGATAAATTGGTCCTAGTGATCAATTGAATTAAGAATTAGAAAAATGGAGCCCTATATTTTTACCTTTTTCCCATTTATTTACCAATTTTTGAAAAATAACCATAATTTATTTATTACTTGCAGTGGCAAAACTGAGTTTCAAACTACTCAACAAAATCGAGCTCGGCGAACAGTACAATTTGAAAGGAGACCATCACAACGATATGCACGCCGTCAATCACATGTTATGAGAGAACGACAAAAGTAATTAATCGTTTTTAATATAAAATTAATCAAATAATTTAATTCACAATTTTTCATTTTCCAGGACACGTCCCGGTACTGAAAATTCCACTTCATCAACCAATAATACAACAACCAACAACACCACAAGCGAGCCAACTACTTCGATCACTTCAAATGCCTCAGCCCCAGGAAGGGGATCTTGTCGAAGTACCGCTTCCAGTGTTGCTAGTAATAACAGTAACAATATTCTCCCAGCTAAAATTGTTGCTTCTTCGGAAGAGACATCAAAAACCTGCACGACACCAAGTCCAGAGCCATCATGCTCAAACACAAATAGTTTAAAAAGAAGTAAAGGTAAAATAAAATAACACAATTAATTAGCATCTTTATAATATTGTTTGGAAACTAATTTCTTTTTTCCCAACAAAGGACTTAATTGTATCGCTGAAAGATTAAATTTATCGAATTCGAGCGTTCATGATCATTTGAAACCCGTAGGAAGCAAATCAAAGTCAAAATATATATTGCTTAAGTAAAAATTATTTAGAATATGTGAGGTTTCGCTAAGTTGTAAATGAAAGAAATATTGAATTTCTAACTCGATATATTTCGGGCTATTAACCCATCTTCAGGAGTACATACATGTGACTGAGTGAATAAAAGAGAGTAGATGCTACCTAAGCCTGGTAGCATCTACTCTCTTTTATTCACTCACAATTGTCAGTCACATGTATGTACTCCTGAAGATGGGTTAATAGCCCTAAATATATCGAGTTAGAAATTCAATATTTCTTTCATTTACAACTTAGTGAAACCTCACATATTCTATATAATTTTTACTTATAAATATGTTTCTCGGAAAACCTCCACCACTTTCCCTCCAAACTATATATATTGCTTATGAGGCTTAAGTGTGAGTTAGCTGTGAAAAAATACATTTAAGTCCTTTATTGGGAAAAAACGAAATTACTTTCCGAACAACCCAAAGTTACAGTATTATTCTAATGAGTTTCGAATTGCACAGCTTCAAATACTCCTGCTGAAGACAGACTCGATTCTTTACTTAAGAGTCTTGTTAAAGAGCAACTGTCTAACACAACAGGAGAAAACGATGCCTCAAGTTCTACAAGTAATACAAGTAAATTATTAGAAGGTACGTTAAACAAGAAGAAATATAATTTAAGCACTTGGGATTTATTAAGGTTTTCCCAAAAAATGAAACCTTTAGATAATAGACCAAACACGATGTGGAAGTTTACTTCTTATCAAAGGAAGTTCTTCATGCAAAAATTAAAATAAAAATAAAAAATATTTTTCTATTTTCAGGATTTTTGGTAGTTACTGTGCACATCAGTCATCGTTCAATAATTCCTGAAAATATAAAAATATCTTTTATTTTTTTATTAATTTTTGCATGAAGAACTTCCTTTGATAAGAAGTAAACTTCCCCATCGTGTTTGGTCAATTATCTCTCTTACAACTTCCTAAATTCTTTAAATAATATATTAAATTTATCATACACTCAATGACTTGTGAAAGCTCAATTATTAAATTGTCTCTGGTCAAAGAAAGTTTTAAAAAAAACTTTTTACTTTTTTAATTTATTTTAAAGTCTTAATCGGTTTCTAAGGTCATTTAGACCCCAGCCATATTTAGTAAAATCTCATTAAATTCTTATCAAGAATTTATACATATAATTATATAAATCTCAGTCGGTTCCTAATTTTTTCTTATAATTAGTGTCAAAGTTAATTACGTCCCATACTTTTTTTACATGTGATTAATTCATTGTTTTTATTAAATTAATGGAATTATTTATTAGAAAATTTCCAAGGTTTGGAGCTCAACGATTTTCATTAAGAATTTTTCATATTCAAAGGAAAAACCAATGAAATTATCACATGAACAATCGCATGGATGGAACTTAATTTTCCCACCCACTCTACATAATGGGCCTGAAGAGGATGGTGAAAACCATCGAAACTGTAAGCCAACTCGGTCATAAGCCCAATAAATTTTCCTAAAGAACTTGGAATAAACCCCTACCATCTGGTGCCATCTGTTGGCAAATTTTCGTAATAGTTGGGCTTTTTGGCTAAATTTTCAAGACCCCTAACGCCATCTTATCGGCAAAAACATGCGAACAGCTTTGCCCCCGAAGCGCTTTAAACACCAATCATCATGATAAGTAAATGGTTTAAGACAATACCGTATAATAAAAAGAACTTTCAGTCTAACAAATGAAATAATTAAGCTTTCACTGCACTTATACGTTATACATATATCCCTTTATTTGAATGAATTCAATTGAATTTAGTTTGTATGTTTTCTTCTTGTTGGGTTTTTTCGGTGTTGTTCTTTCATTTACACTAGTTCACTCTACTTTGGTTTATAGACATGGAGACTGACTCTATACCCAACAATCAGAATTCTCGTTTCCAAACGATGAGCCAGGCTAAGCCTCTTCCTCCTGATCAACTTAAATGCAATATTCTTAAAGGTACGCTATCGCTATTGTGTATATTTAGTTCATGGTGGAAAGGTTTTAAGCCACATCTTCTTAATGGGAATAACACCAAGATAGGGCATGCAAATATAAATTTTAATAAAATATTTTTATAGATTTTTAATAATAATAAATATGCATATATATATATATATTAAAATTATTTTTGCACATAACTCCTTTCTATTAGAGGAAGATATAATAATAATGGCGTTGTGGCCACTAAAACACTCTGCCAAGTTTGAAGCTTTTATATTAAATTTTAATAAAATCAATTTCATATTAGTTAGTATAAGCTCATATATATATTTCTTATTTAAAAAAATGAAATTTTCATTTTTTCAGCTAAAGTAGAGGAAGAAATTAAAAAAACTACTCCAATGGTGCTAGACTCCGTTAATACTTCAAGCATTCCTGAGAAAAATTTTGGGTAATTTAAAACTACTCTCTCTGTCCAAAAATAAGTATTCGATTTATGATTTTTTTTCTTATCCCTTGAAATTAATATAATATTGAGGGAGGAAAAGATGAAAGAAAATGGAGATTTTTCAGGCTGGTTATATTTATTCCAATTGTTAGGCCTTGTCCTTCTAGGATGTTGGGTCAGAGGTTTTTTTTTAAATGATCTAAATATAGAATAATTGGCAGGAAAAGCTCAGTTTTTTATTATTATGATAGTTTTTAATTATAGACCACATTTTGTATAAATTATTTTTTAAAAATTAAAAATATAAATACTGTACAAAGTTTCGATTGCAGTCGTTTTCAAGCAGTGTACACTTGCTCCGACTCAAGTGAACTAACCTCTAAGGGACCTTAATTTTATATATAACGTCGTCAGCGTCATCTACAGTCATTCCTATGAAGTTAGATACAAACTTAAGCGCCATCTACACTCATTCCCATGAAGTTAGACACAATCATCAAAGCAAGTGTTTACATAAAAACCATGATGTAACATTAAGTTTTTTGAATTTGATTTTTTAACATGAGTGGTACAAATTATTATTAAATTATTCCAATAATACAGCATTTATAACACAATAATCAAACCTTAATATCTAATTAACATTTTTCTCATTTAGTATGATGATATAATAATAGTTTTTTCTTTTCCTCAAAAATAAGTGTCCTTTTTCTTAAAAAATTTACCAAGCATTCTTGATGAGACAGGGAAATTTTATTCCGATGGTTCTAATTAATTCATCGTATGGCATTAAACAATCCCAGAAAGTACTTCTTAATTTTTCAAAAATCTCAAACGGTTACTTATTTTGGGACAGAAGGAAAAGTAGATTTGTACTATTATTATTTTTAAAGTTTAAATAGAATCCATGTTAATAGAGATGATATTTTCATTTTAGTAAACATCAGTTATATGTCGAGTCTCCAAATAACCATGTACAGTCAGATACAATGAGCGCTACCTTTGTTTCTGTGGTAAGTTAATTAATACATTTTTTTCTTTTGCAATGTACAAATATCTAGTAATTTTTTGTAATGTATAAATATCTAGTAATTTGCTTTGCTTACTAGACAAGCTTTTTACTGGGTTTTTGTATAACCATTCGATGTGGCTAGGGTGGCGATAAGTTGACGCTCTCGCTGACTGGCGCTTCCGCTAACTCTGCTCAAGAATCGGTTAGCGACGAGACCCAGGCTGCGGGCACCTCCCCAACATCACCAGGACCAGGATTACGATCACCGACACCGGTCACCGTCACACATTTCAGCTGGTCAGACGCAGCTGGGAAGCTCGAACGTGTCATGTTGCCCAGCGATCGAGCCAAGAGCCCGCCTGCTGATAATGGGCCTTGTAGTTTGCCTAATATGCCTACAAATAATCCCTTCCTGAGCTCATCCCCAGAGAGCCTTACTGCCACTACCCCCACCACCTCAACCTCAACCAATCCCTTCTTAACGGAATCACCTGAGATTAATTCATATCCGTTTTTATCGAACAACAACCCTTTCCAATCGACACTCGACAGCTTAGATTCCATCCACCATGTCTCTCCGACATCACCTGTTGCCTCTAGTGCCAGTCCTGAAGAGGAGAAAACTGACAAGGTGCGATTTAGATAGGAAATAACAAATGGGGTAGAGAGTAGGCTAGTAGTAGTAGTAGAGCTGAGTTGTGAATTTACATAGCTTATTAAATGTCAATAGATTTTAACGTGTTTAAGAAGAAAAGAAGACCTATGATTTTTGTTATTAAAATTAAGCATGAGGGTGGAATATCAAATATTAATATTGAAGATCAAAATTTGGCTTTAAGTCCTCCAAGCTATTCATAAATCACGTAAAAACAACTAGGTATATATATTTTTATTATCTGGACAAGATTTATCAAACTCGTTTAAGCCGTTGGTCATTTGTGTGCCATATTAAATATGGACGGGCCAACACAATTAATTCACACACTCAGAAATATATATTTATATTATATATATATATATAAATATATCAGGCTTAATTGTGCCATTTTTTTTTAGTTAGTCTAGAATTTTAGTGTAATATTAGTAAATTATTGTAGCTTATACTTCCCTCCCTGTAGGAATTAGCAGTTTATATATATATATATATATACATGTATATTGGGGCAAAGTTTATCGTAAGTCTCAACCATCGAGACTTTATTTCACATACCCTCAGACCCAGGGGCGTATATAAGGGGGGGCCGAGGGGGCCTGCTCTCCCCCCCCCCGAAATTTTCCAAACTCATATACATATATAAGGTAGAGCCCTGCACCCGGGCACGGGCGGGCTTTGGAGGCCGTGAAAAAATTACGGGCGGGTAGCAAGTCTAAATAACGGGTTTGGGCGGACGGGCATGCAAATGAAATTTTATTTAAAAATTGCTAGACATTCGTTCATTCAATCACTAAATCTCGGGCGGGTATGGGCGGGTTTGAAAAAATTCCGGGCGGACTCGGGCGGACCTGAAGAATGGTAAAAAATTACGGGCCGGGTACGGGCGGGAAGTCAAAAAAAAATACGGACACGGGCCGGTCCGGGCCAAAAAAAAATCGGCCCGTGCAGGGCTCTAATATAGGGATATTCAGACCCACTGATGGGGCTCGGCCCACCCCGAAATGTTTGATCGGCCTCTAAGTGTAAAAAATATAGCTTTGTAAAAATTTTTTTTTCCTTATGTTCGCAAAAGGGGAAATGTTCCGGCCCGGGGGGGGGCAAAAATTTCGTTTGTTTTGCTTTTGGCTGCCTTTTCTCTTATTCACTATATAACAATATATGATTTTGTCTTCCCCCCTCCCCACCCCGTTTTGAAGCCTATGACCACTTGAATAAAGAAAGTCACTAGTTTTAATATAAATAGAGAAAAATTTAAACAGTCCTTTAATAGAAACTCATTATCTCTTAAGTGGGTGATTTCTGAAAACTTTCAGAGACGAGCGCCACGTGTTAACATCCTTCAATTTAGCTCAAATTTGGCAAACAAACTTTTAACATCTAAAGAAACAACATTCCGCCCTGCACTTCTCAAAATTAGAAGAAAAAAAAAATTGACCTAATATAATATATATATATACCAGTATATATATAATTATATATACATCAAGAAATGAAAAACTGAGTCCTTCATCAACAATCTAAGTACAGTGAGGAACAATATTAAGTCCCACCCTTGCGTTTTCTACTTGTGATTATTTCATTGTTTTTAAAAAAATATTATATATTTTTTAATGGAAACTTTCATGGTTCAAACCTAGAAAATTTCTAATAAAGATTTTCATTTTCTTTTATAAAAACAATGAAATAATCACAAGTTGAAAACGCATGGGTGGGACTTAATATTGTCCCTCAATGTGATAAAAAAAAATCTATTTGAAATTTTGAATGCTTTTGCAAATTTGTTAGAAGTTTTCCCGCGAAGTATCCAATGTAATTTTTAAAAAAAAGGTATGATTATCTAAATATTTTTTATGTTAGTTTTATAATCTTAGTGATTTTGTTGTTACGTAAATTTTTTCACAATAAAAAAAAAAAGACTAAAAATCTTAGAAATAATATATTTTCAAAATCACTATCATAGTATTTTAATACTTAAAAATTAACAAAAAAACTAACGAATTGTTCCCATTTACAGGACGTTCTCTCTCGGTCATCGAGTAACACACCTTCGAGTTTAAACCAACTCTCACCTTGGCTCGTGTCAGACCCATCACCCAAGAGCAAGCCCGAATCTCAAATAATTATCCGTAAAACGGTAATAACAACCGAATTATGAAAAAGAAATAACTTGGATCTTTATATTAAGTATTCCATGACTCAAAGTATTTTTCCTACTAGATTTATTATTTGCATTATTTTTCTATTTCTAAAAAAATTGAATTTAAATTTTTTTTATTTTAATGTAATTATGACATCTTTCTTTCTTTTTTTAAAATAATTTATTTTTTTTTTTGGAAATTATTTATTTAATATTAATAAAACTATAGTTATTAAGTTCTCAGATATACACGCGGCACTCAATAAGTTCTTATTTTATATACTTGCTTATTTAGCAGAAATATATATATATATTTATTTGTAGTACTTTTATTCAAGAATGAATGGAAATTAGTATTTTTTAAATGTTTCACTCCTTGGAAAGTCCAATACTAATTGGTTTTAATTATAAAAAGTCATATATTAGTTATATATATATATATATACTGATTATAACTGGATATGGTTGATGTGTATATATTCAAGGGATGATGAATAGGCAGCCAACACAAAAAAATTTTAATTTTCTCTGTCGACGTTTCGAACGCTCAGGACAGATAGAAAAGTCATAAGCTTAGATTGATATAGCTTGTCATATACAGATACATAAATAAATACTGATGATACATCAAAATGAATATCTATAGAAAATATAACACTGTAAACAACAAAGGATTCAACAAAAAATTGCACAATTACAAGTTAGGCCTTTTATCAATTATTTTATAATTATAGTTTCGGTTAAAAAACAGCAAACTCCTAACTATAATTATAAAATAATTGATAAAAGGCCTAACTTGTAATTGTGCAATTTTTTGTGGAATCCTTTGTTGTTTACATTTGTTATATTTTCTATAGATATTCATATTGTTTTGATGTATCATCAGTATATGATATATATGTATCTTTATATGACAAGCTATATCAATCTAAGCTTATGACTTTTCTATCTGTCCTGATGATGAGCGCAATGAGTGTTCGAAACGTCGACAGAGATAATTAAAAATTTTTTTTGTGTTGGCTGCCTATTCATCATCTCTTGAAAATATATATATATATATATATACTGTATATGAAGTTAAGCTTTCTCGGGTTAAGCCCTTTGGATGTTGAGATTTGCTCGTTTGTTTTGGAGCTAATTTCAGGAGAGAAGGTAATGATGGATGAGGGCTTTTTACGGAACAGCAGTCTTGCAGGTACCCAAGTCAGTTTGGTGGATGCCTCAGAGGTTTGAACTCCAACACCTCTCAGAATTTGAGGGAGTAAAACTGCGACCCCGTAACAAAACCACCAACATCATTACTTTTGAAACCACTCTTGGAAAATGACTCCAAAAGAACATAATCTAATTAATTAGCCATCAAAACTTAAACCGAGAAAACTTCGCCCAGAATATATAATAATCAAAAGCAGAACTAAACTTTTTCTCTCTGGGTGATGATGCTTGTTTGCATATATCTTGAATGAGTTCAAGCAATAGTTAGTCAGAAGAGTTTGGAAGAGATCTTTTTTTTCATAAAAATAAAAATATCCTTTAAGGTCGATTCACACACATCAGTCACGTCACAGTTCAGTCACCGTTCCGAATCAGAACCGTCGTCGGCCACTTTCAGTCAAAATAGCGGCTAGTCGGGTTATATTCAGTCATTTTACTTTTTCTTACTTATATATGTTAATATATAGAGAGAAAGTATTGGATTCATTCAAAATTCGATGTCGAGATTTTGATGGATTTACACGTTTTGAGGTCTCCTGAGGCAAAAAAAAGTGGTTTTCGCAACATTGTCTGTCTGTGTTCAATTTAAAGCCCGAACGAATTGAGCTTGGAGGTTGAAATTTTATATTTAAGTTAGACTTGAAAATGAGCTTTTAAACAAAGAGTACTAGTACTTTACCGATGTACTTTTTCAGTTTTTTTCGATTTTCTCAAAATACGCTCCAACGATTTTGATTAAAATTTCATAAATCAATTATTTTTTAGATGCTCTTTAAAATGTATATTCTCATTTTGCCCTTGAAATCTTGCTAAGCACACTTTATTCTCGTAATTCTAAGGAAAGATAGTAGAACTGGTGTGACAAGCACATAACACAACTTTTGAAAATTGAAGGTAAGAGTAAGTTATGTGCTGTGCGACCAGTCACACCAGATTGTTTTTCCAAACAATGATAAAACTCATCAGTCAAAAATATCGATAAGAAGAAATTATTTTTTGAAGATAAGGTGACTGCGCCGGTTCAGTATGGACAGCGCCACCTAAATTTCATTAAAACATATTTTTTGTGGCTGATACTAATCGGAACTGACGGAACGGAGACGTGACGTGACCGACATGTGGGAATCAACCTTAATTGCTTTTTACCTAATCCGGTTATTCAAAAATGAACTATCGAAGATTCATTTCCGTCTCTCAGAGATCACTCTTGAAGGAGTTTAAAAAATACTATTTTTATTCTATAGGGGTTTATAATATTAAACAAATTCGATCCTTTAACTGATGGGATGCATGAAATAAATAGTACTTTTAGGGGAGTAAGTATTATATACATATATGTATAGTTATTACTCTGGCTGTAGCCTTAATGGTGATGGAAGCAGAAAAATAACAAAACGTTTTTTCAGCCAAATTTTCTTTTATTCAGATTCTCGCCCGCACGGCCAACGTTTCGGCCCGAGGTCTAGGCCATCTTCAGAGCCGGCTGGCAATAAATGTGTGATTATTTGTAAAAACAGCAACAACATTCAGCATGTGGTCCGCTCACACCCTAACGTAAAGAAATTATCATTTGTTTTTTGCTGTTTTTACAAATTTTTTGACAAATATGCCAGCAGACTCTGAAGTTGGTCTAAATCTCAGTCAGCCGTGGAATTTGACTCAGGGGCGTATATAGAAATTTTTTTGGGGGGGGACACAAAAATATTTTTTTGTGGAAATTTTTTTTTTTAAAAAACTATATTTTTTTTCAAAATAAATTTTTTTGATTAATTTTTTTTTTAAAAAACTTTTTTTCCGAAAAAATTTTTTGGTTGTTTTTTTTTTTTTCTTTTATATATTTTTTTTTTTGGGGGTTGGGGGGGCCGCCCCCCCCCCCCCCCCCAATTTGACTGCAAACGTCTTATTTTTCTGACTCCATCCCTATTACCGTTATGGTAACGAATGGAATTCTATTGGTAATCTTTGACTAGTATTATGCAAACAGCACTAATTGTGCTTTTTATTCTATGCAACCCGTCAATTCTTTTATATCTAAAGTATTTTACTTTTCTTTTTCACATATATGCTACTTATTTTATTATTTTCTTACTAAATATTTATTTAATCGCGTGTTGTTACTTAATACGATGTACTTATTAATTCTTATAGTAAATATTTTTTATTTTTATTATATAAATATATTTTATATATTATATATTAATGAATTATTTTAAAATAGAAAGTTATAGGTAGAGTTTACATTAAAAATAAGATATTCATTTAGAATTAATATACAGTATATAGCTATATATGATTCTGATCAGTAAGAAACTATTACATCCGTGAGATACGGCGATTATGAATGAAGGAAAGAAAATTTTACTTTTTTTAAAAATAAAATAAATATGATATCTTAAACTGAGGTTGTGTTTATATGTGGGGTTTCACTGGGTTAAACCCAGTGAAACCCCACATATAAACACAACCTCAGTTTAAAATGTTTCACCTAAAACCTACACCGCAATCTCTAAACTTAATGATATCTTAAGGTTAGCGGAAGATCTTGCTTTTGAGACTCTTCTTATACAGGCCCCTCACCCTAGAGACTCAAAACTTGTGTTTAGACATCAAAAACGCATTTTCAAAATAAATAAATCTTAATTTTTAATAGATTTGTAGTGAAATAGACTACTTTTTAAACAACATTTCCATGATTAAGCTTTTTTCTTTCTCTTCCTCTATATATATGTTAATATATATAGAGAGAGAAATATTGGTTTATGTCAAAAATTCGATGTGAGATTTTGATGGATCTTGTTTTGAGGTCCCCTGAATCAAAAAGTGGTTTCGGACATGGTCTGTCTGTCTGTGTGTCTGTCTGTGTGTCTGTCTGTGTGTGTGTCTGTGAACAAAATATCTCAAGAACGAAAAGAGCTAGAAGGTTGAAATTTTATATTTAAGTTAGGCACCCCCATGGGACGTGACACGAAGCTTTTGAACAAAATCGGCCCAAAAGTACTAGTACTTTACTGATGTAGTTTTCAGTTTTTTTCGATTTTCTCAAAATTTGATCCAACGATTTTTTTTTAAATTCAAAAATCAATTATTTTTTAGATTCTCAATAAAATGTATATTCTCATTTTGTGATTGAAATCTTCTGAAGACTACTTACTCTTGTACTCCATAGAAAAGATAGGAGAAATGGTTGCCATGGCAACAAAATATAAATATTTTGCCATACTTCTAAATTGAACATCTTGAAAATCGAATGAACCGTACTGTCGGAAACTAAATACATGTCGACACAAAAAATCTGGTGTGACAAGCACAGTACACAACTTTCGATTACCGAAGGTAAGAGAAAGTTGTGTGCTGATCACACCAGATTTTTTAAATTTGTTTGTTGTTTTGTTTAATCCAAACGACTGACTTGGGCATCTAAGCCGGTCGTTAAGGGGCTTCGGGAGGCAAAGCTGTTCGCATGTTTTTGCCGATAAGATGGCGTTAGGGGTCTTAAAAATTGGCCAAAAAGCCCAACTTTTACAAAAATTTGCCAACAGATGGCAGGATGATAGGGCCTATATTTAATCTCATGTATTTGTTTAATTTTCGTTGATCTTTTAAAAGTTTATAAATATTATTATATATCATTTATAACAGCATAAAATTATAAATATAGGCTTATATGTGATCTGATAATGCAGGCTATAAGACTCGCCTGCCTTCTTTTGCAAGAGTGCTGAACTATTTGTATTTTTTAATTCATCGTAATTTAAAAAAAAAAAAAACATTCTATTGTGTAAAATGCTCACGAATTTAAATCATTCTAAAAAAAAACGCATAAAAAATACTTTAAAATGCCTCAGTAGTTTCGGACTAAAGATTCAATGTGTCTTCCTGAAGCCCCTTAATAAGTTTATTTATTTAATCCTAAGGCTATAGTCTCTAGGGTGGCGCTCATTAGTATACATTTTGCTGGAAGAAATAATATTCACTACTTAAAAGTTTTTTTACTGATCAGATGAATATACTAATCTTTCATTATTGTTCAAAAAAAGATTGCTCATAAAATTAAAATTTTACCTAAGGAATTTAAAATTATAGGCCTTTTAAAACTTAAAAAAGAAAATTAGTAAATTATATTTGTTCTTTCTTATATTAAGAATTGTGATTTATTTAATTGCAGATTTTCTTCTATATATAACTGAATAAAATAGAACTTGAATTTTTATTTTACAAAAATGATCAGATAAAATTTAATTCAAGTATGTAGATTCTTTTCTCCATCTCATTAATAAACAAAAGACAATTAACGAAAATTCCTAGATAATTCCTAATAATTAATCTTGGAAGGTTTATATATTTTTTTTGTTATTAACTAATTTATTAGTCATGAGATTTTTTATATATATATTTATAAAAAAAAAAAGGAATATTGCAATATAATCTAAATACCGTCCATTGAATTTTTTTTAAATGTGCCATTCTAAAAAAGAACTTTGCATTATTGATAAAAACAGAGTGGCCATAAAGTACACTATGTGCTTACTCATTTTTATATTATATATATATATTTTATGTATTAAATAAATAAATATGTTTAAATTTAAAATGTTATTTCTAGTAGACGTTCATTTAATTAATATTTTAAAATCTGTTATTTTTTAAGTATTTAATTTATGTTTATATTCTAAAATATCAATAAAAAATATATATCTGAATATTACTACTTTTTTTTACTGATCATCTAATGTATAGAAAAAATGTATGCTTGAGTGTTTTATAATGTTGAAAACTATAGGCTGCTACACAAGTAACTGAAAACTTGACAAGAATGCATGTGCAATCTTTTTGTTCAAGCAAACTGTAGCGTCTGTAGGAGGATTTTGACCACACATTTTAATTGTGCAGGCCCCTTGAAGCTCGATTGAATTTTAATCATACACAAGCATATTTGCGCAAGCAAAACTCTCCACCATGAAATTTGATATTTATTTAATATATATTAATTCATTTAAAATTTCAATTTAAATATTAATATTTATTGTGTCTCTGTTTAAAGCAATGGAGTATTTTTTGTATCTTCGAATAAATCTTCCGAGTTTGAGATTTTTAGGTTAATTTTCGGCATAATCTATTTTTTGCACAAGCATGCTTGTGCAGTGTGGTGCCGAAGGGAATTTGTGCATGCTGGTACAAAAAGATTGCACATGCATGCTTACCAAGTTTGTAGTTACGAGTGTAACCGCAAGTGAACAATTTAATTATATACATCCCCTTAATTAAATATTGTTTCAAATAAGAATCCAAAAATTATATTCCCCATCAAGATATATATTTTCTAAAGATATTTTTTTTTTTCAAGATCTGCTAGAAATAAAATTTTATATTTTAAGTTTATTTCTTTGGTTTTGGGACCAATTAAAGAGATAAAAAAAGAAAAAATTTGTATAATTTTATTTTTATTAAATACTTCATTCTGTAAATATTTATAAACTACAATTTTAAGTGTTTTAATGGGATTGGCATATTATTTACATATCGAGATAAAAATGCTTATTGCTATTAACACAATAAGCTATATAGATAGTAGAGGTACAAAATATTAAAATGGTGCCAATGCAGCTATATATATATATATATAATTTAAGATATCATTATTTCTTATTATGCTTCGTTTCATAAAACAATCTACAAATCTATTTCTTTTAGAAATTATATATATATTATTGTATTTGACATTTTTTTCTTTTAGTTGCATCTTAAAACGAAGCAAAATAAAAAATAAGGATGTTTTATTTGTCCCTTTAAATATATATATATATATATATATTATTCGATAAAATACAAAATTAAACTCCCCTTTGTTCTATTTCTACGTTTTCTCCCTCTTATATTGCATATTTACATGTATTTTGGGTAATCAAAATTGATGTTAAAATATAAATAAGGCGCGTGATTAGGACTTGTTAATTATATATTTTTAATTAATAAACTATAAAATATTTAAACATGAGATAAAAGTCTTGTCTAAATATTTTATTGTTCGTTAATATAACTACCAATCAATAACTGTACCAGAGCCCGGGTTGTGGTTTCAAAAACCGCTGAGGAAACCTCGGGACAATTTTATTTCGAGATATCAGCTAATAAATGGTCGTTATATGTTCATTAATAGACCAATATTATTTAATAAATTTATCATTTTTAGAAAAAATATATTTAAAAAAATTGTTATTTTTTAATGAAATTATTCCGTCCTTTATAAAATAAGATATAATTAACCAATTTAAAAATAAATATACATATATAAATTTTTCTTATATAAATAAAAAATAAAGAATTAAAATTTTAATATATTTTACATTTTTTACTTAATATCTAAAGAAAAAAATTAAAGGCAATTGGAATTCGAAAAACCTAATGGCCAAAATAAATAAAATAGCTAAATAAAAATGAAAAGAAAATTAATAAATTATTTTCATTTAATTTTAAATAAATCAATTATCCTTTTATTGGTACAAGAGTAAGATTTTCCCATCGCTTAACTTTTATAAGATGGAAAAAACTTTTAGAACACTCTCCCGAATGCGTATCATAATTTTTAATAATTATGTAAGCTGCTATAAAATTAATTAAACATAAATTATAGTTCATTTTAATTATCTAGATGAAAAAAAAAAGAATTTATTTGTCTATTAGAGCTTTTGTGGCTTGTATTCAGGGCCGGAACTAGGAGATTTTTTAGGGGGGCAAAATTTAATTTGCCGCCCCCTCCTTAAAATTTTCCCTGATCTCAAAAATTTTTCTGCGAAATTTTTTTTTTTCGCGGAACCAAATTTTCCCGTCCGAAAAAATATTTTACCTTTTTTTTAGAGACGCAAAATTTGCCGCCCCCTGATATCTGCCGCCCGGGGCACGTGCACCCACTGCCCCCCCCCCCCCCTTAGATCCGGCCCTGCTTGTTATTATTATTATTATTATTATTATGGAAGTTTTTAATTATAGACCACATTTTTGTATTAATTATTTATTAAAAATATAAATACTGTACAACGTATAGACTGCTTATTCTGCAGTCATTTTCAATTACTGAAGACCAACTTAAGTGAACTAACCTCTAAGGGACCATTACATGCATTTTATATACAACGACTTAGCGCCATCTACAATCATTCCCATTAAGTTAAACACATTCAACAAGGCAAGGATTTACATAAAAAGCATGATGTTACAATAAGTTTTTACTTGCTGGGTGGCTTGGTAATCCCCAAATGGCCTCTGTAGCCGAAAAGGGTTTTTTTTTTTTTTTTTTTTTTTTTTTTTTTTTTTTTTTTTTTTTAATAAAATGAATTTGATTTTTTTAACATAGATGGTACGAAATATTATTATTAAATTAATAATCAAACCTTAATGTTAATTAGATATTAAGGTTTGATTATTGTATTATAAATATTATTGGAATAATAATATTTTGTACCATCTATGTTAAAAATCAAATTCAAAAAATAAAAACTTATTGTAACATGATGTTTTTTATGTAAACCCTTGCTTTGTTGATTGTGTATAACTTAATGGGAATGACTGTTGATGACGCTGACGTCGTTGTATATAAAATGCACGTATCGGTCCCTTAGAGGTTAGTTCACTCGAGTGGGAGCAAATGTACAGTATGTGAAAATGATTGCAGAATAAACAGTAGAAACGTTGTACAGTAATTATATTTTTAATAAATAATTTATACAAAAATATGGTCTATAATTAAAAACTCCCATAATAATAAGTTTTTATTTATTTTGATACGCAATTTCAGAAGAGCAAACATATCACAAATTTTTTCTTTGATATTTTTCGAAAATTTTTAATTTAATGGAAATAAAAACGTTCTTTCTTGTGCTAATTGACTATAATTATGTCAGTCCACGATGTCTAAGATTATTCCTATTCCAGATAAAGCGAAAATGAGCTCTTCTCATTACCTGATAATCTTGAAGTGACAAAACTAATATAATCAAAATTCCTTAAAAAAGCCAATTTAATATTATACATTTTCCTCTTTCAGAAAAAAATAAGGGGCATAAAAAAATCGGTATAAAATTATACTTTGTATAGTAACAATATTGGTTATTAAAAGATTTTATTATATTGGTCCTTTCATAATTTATTTAGCCTCAATTCCTTGCAAAAATTAAACCAATTTTTATAAATGAAATTAAAATACAGAATAAATTTGAATAAAAAAAAAAAAATAGAATAAATAAGTCAGGTGTATAGGCGGAAGAGGTTGAATATAAATGCATTACTTACAAAATATCTTATTTACATTATCTAGTATAACATTTTATAAGATCTAGTATAAAAATAGCATCTTTATTATTAATAGGTTCTCTAGAATCTCTAATTATATTCCTCAAAAGTTGATGATGTTTATTATGTCTATAATACCTGAGAGATCTCTTGATTTTATCATTCTCTATTTGAAGTTCTTCTTTCGTCATATTTAATTTCTCAGCCGTGTGACAATCGTGACAACCCGCAGTTTTGATTTTTTTCTCAGGCGGCGACGTCGGACACATATACTCCTGTGGAATTTCATCCAAATCCAATTTTCTTACAATTTTATCAATTTTTTCATCTAATAATGGTTTCTCATTAATAAAAACTTTAATTTTTTGTCCTATGATCTTATGTTCTTTAGATTTTTTTTCATTATTTGGGGGAAGATAAGAACTATCGTTACATTCGATGATTTTGATTTCACAATCTTCATCCTCATCTTCTCGTGAGAGTGATAATTTCAATTTTGGTTTGATATCATTTGATGTTAAAGTTGGAGAAATATTTTGAATTAGCTTGGGTCGACCTCTTTTTTTTGGTCCATTTGGTTTAATTGCTTCAGAAGTCATTTTCATTTCCTCTTTTTTCTCTTCTTTCTTTGGGGGTTCCTCTTCTTTCACTGGAATTTCTGGCAATTCTTCTCTAATTGAGTCGATTAGATTGGATTTTCTTGGTCTTCTAGACATTGATCTAAAAAAAATAAAAACATTTCTTAATAGGAATATACAAGATGAAGTTATAATAGGGTGAAAATACGCTATTTGAATTTCAACGGTCCATAGAATAAATTTATGTTAAACTAATTGTTACTGTTCCGTGTTTGTGCCAGTCGTTGCAGTATTACCCCTGGTAAGTAAATGTTTTTATATTTTATCGTTATGTAACTCCACATTTATACAATGCAATGTTTCATGTGTGTAAACGTCCGTCGAAACTCTGGCAAGAAAAACGCGTATTGTTGTTTTTGTACGTTATGTGTGGTTTTGTCACTCCCCTGGAACTTTATATCAGGGGGCGTGAAGTTGCCAGGGGAATGGCGGCAGAGAAGTGAATTTTGTTTCCTTAATATTTAGTATAATAACGATGTATTTCTTTGTTTTAGTTTGTTCTCACATATCATGGCGACCATAAAAAAAATAAACAATACTCCCCTGATAACATATTTTCCCCTGGTGCTTATAAAACTCAAAAAAATTAAGTTATCTTCTGGCCTTTATCATTACAGATACAAAAATAATGTCAACTAAGGAAATAATGAATAGTAAATTGAACAGATTTTTTTTTATTTGGGCATAAAGGATTCAAATAGCGTATATTCACTCAATAAGATTTTTCAAAGTAAAATATATATAAAATTTGGTAGAAAATGTTCAAAGATTTTTATAGTTTGGAGGGAAAGTGGTGTAGGTTTTCCGTGAAACATATTTATAAGTAAAAATTATTTAGAATATGTGAGGTTTCACTAAGTTGTAAATAAAAGAAATATTGAATTTCTAACTCGATATATTTCGGGCTATTAACCCATCTTCAGGAGTACATACATGTGAGTCACATGGGAGTCAGATGGGTTAATAGCCCGAAATATATCGAGTTAGAAATTCAATATTTCTTTTATTTACAACTTAGTGAAACATCACATATCCATAAATAATTTTTATTCAAAGATTTTTACACTAGGGTTGCCAGTCAAGAAAAAACCAAATTTTTTGAAATTTTATTAGTCATCAAAATAGGAGATCACTACTTTTTGAATTTTAATTATATGTATAAATATATATATTTAAAAATGTATAACAAAATATAACGATTCAAATACCATAGGCCTATATATATATATAGATAGACATCTTCAATTTTGGTTAACTTTAGAAAAAAACGCTGAAGAACTAGATCTACTAAATATTTAGAAATAATACCTTGTATCTATTAAAAAATTTAGCGTTTTTTTCTAATGTAAACCAACTTCAGCAAGACCTTCAATTTTGATTTGGTTTTTGGGTCCCTTGGATAACCTATAATTATTATTTACTGTAAAATATACATCGTATCCTAACAGTATAAATTTGTTTAAATAAATAGAATTCTTTTATTTTAATATTTGTTAAATTAGAATTAAGAATTAATTACCTTAAATAACATAAAAAACGAACGAAATAACCTTCACTCTTGACTTCGAAGATGATTGAAGTGAGGGAATAAAACTTGATTATTAAAATCACACTGACAATTTTTATATTTATTATTGATCACTATTTTCCTTTTAAACTGAAATTTTGTTTGATTATAATTAATTTTATTAATAAAAAGCGTTATTTTCACATAAGCAGTCAGAAGCTATAAACAAGATTACTAAGTGCTACCAACGGAATTAAAATTAAAAACTTTTTTGATTTAAGTTAAATGTTCAAATTATTTATTAAAATTTCAGCTAATTTTTACTCTTATAAAATTTAAAAAAATTAGAATTTTAATTTCTCTTTTAAGGATTTTTTATTTTGTTATTTGTTAAAATTATTTTTTATTAAAAAATTCTATGGGCGCCCAGGGGGGGGGGGGGGGGGGGTTTTAAATAAATAAATAAATTATTCTTTTTAATTTTTTTTAATATTTAAAATATTTAATTCCACAAATCCTTTCTCTCGTTATAATGACAGATAAATGAAATTATAAGCTAGCATTAAAAATTAAAGGAAATTGATAATATGATTTAAAAAAAAAGTGCATGAGGTGGATTTGAACTCGCGAAGTTTGGTTACGTGGGAATGGAAAAAAAAATAGATTGCTTGAGGACGAATTAACCACCTGAGCCACGAATTATTTAATTGATTTAAGGAAAAATAAGCCATATTAGAAACATGAAATAAAAGTAGTATTAAAAAAATTTTAATATTCCATATATGATATATCATTTTTCATTAATTTTTATGCAGATTAATAATTTATAATCAAAATGTCAATAGCATGAATAGTTTTCAAATAATTCAATGGGCAAGCGTCAGATTGTTTATGCCTTTATGTAATTAAACCAAAAACTCTATCTAACATATGATACATGTCATTAATTCTTGAATTCCCCCTGATTCCAGAGAACTAAAGCCCTTTTAATTATATGATCTAATTTGGGAGTTATTGGCGATCAAAGTTAAGCTTATTTTCGCCCTTAATGACATCCTTTCTATATTTTCGAAAAAGCTTATTTAGCATTGTCTGATTAAAACCAAATTTTTACCAGAGATTTATAATTAAAAAATCTGGTGTGACTGGCGCACAGCACACAACTTTCTCTTACCTTCGGTAATCGAAAGTTGTGTTCTGTGCTTGTCACACCAGATTTTTTGTGTCGAAATATATTTAGTTTCCGCCAATATATTAGAATTTAAGATGTCAAATTTATAAACATGGGGAAAATATTTATATTTTGTTACCATGGCAACCATTTCTCCTATCTTTCCTATGAAGCACAAGAGTAAAGTGTGCTTCAAACAATTTTGAGGGCAAAACGAGAATATACATTTGAAAGAGCATCTAAAAAATAATTGATTTTTGAATTTTAATCAAAATCGTTAGAGCGAATTTTGAGAAAATCGAAAAAAACTGAAAAAGTACATCACTAAAGTACTAGTACTCTTTGGCCGATTTTGATTAAAAGCTTATTTTTCCGGTCCCAGGGGGTGTTTAACTTAAATATAAAATTTCAACCTCCTAGCTCAATTCCTTCATGCTTAAAATTGAACACACACACACACACCCACCCACACACACACCCACCCACCCACAGACAGACCATGTCGCGAAAACCACTTTTTTGGATTCAGGGGACCTCAAAACGTGAAGATCCATCAAAATCTCGACATCGAATTTTTGACATGAAACCAATACTTTCTCTCTATATATATTACATATATACATAGATAAGAGAAAGTAAAAATGAGTTTTTTTCTAAAGTTTCATTGAGATTGGTAAAGAAATAAATAAAATATTGAGTATTTTGTAAATTGAGTTTTAGAATTTGGGATCTCAAATTAAGCCTAGACACGGTTCATAGATCGCTCTCTTTACCCATTCGGGATCCCGAATTCTAAAAGTCAATTTACAAAATAGTCAATATTTTATTTATTTCTTTACCAATCTCAATGAAACTTTAGAAAAAACTCATTTTTTAATTATAAATCTCTGGTAAAAATTTGGTTTTAATCAGACAATGCTAAATAAGCTTTTTCGAAAATATAGAAAGGATGTCATTAAGGTCGAAAATAAGCTTAACTTTGATCGCCAATAACTCCCAAATTAGATCATATAATTAAAAGGGCTTTAGTTCTCTGGAATCAGGGGGAATTCAAGAATTAATGACATGTATCATATGTTAGATAGAGTTTTTGGTTTAATTACATAAAGGCATAAACAATCTGACGCTTGCCCATTGAATTATTTGAAAACTATTCATGCTATTGACATTTTGATTATAAATTATTAATCTGCATAAAAATTAATGAAAAATGATATATCATATATGGAATATTAAAATTTTTTTAATACTACTTTTATTTCATGTTTCTAATATGGCTTATTTTTCCTTAAATCAATTAAGTAATTCGTGGCTCAGTTGGTAAATTCGTCCTCAAGCAATCTATATTTTTTTCCATTCCCACGTAACCAAACTTCGCGAGTTCAAATCCACCTCCTGCAGTTTTTTTTTTTTTTTTTTTAACACTCACACTTTTTTTCTCATTCACACTCACACTCACACACACATTCACACAGTCTTTTCGTCAACTCATGCCATATAAGACTTTTTACGATATCCGTTATTAATAAATTTACATATATGGGGTCCAGGCATTCTTATTTAAGCCATTTGGTATCCAAGTGGCTTAAATCCTCCCTGCTTAAATAGTTTTTTATTCTTCATATGATGGGCGGGGGGAGGTGGTGAAGGGGGGGGGGTTGGCGCGCGCGCCAAAAATCACCTGTCACGGAGGCGGCAACCAAGTGTCGTTCTTTTGCCTTGGTTTGGTTGGTAAAATAAGATTTTTTTTAATATTGGCCTAATAAATTACAAAAAGCATGAAAATAGGCCAATTATTTAGTAGAGATTTAAGTTTAATTTTGGTTGTATATACAGATTATATATACAGAGCCTTTAGATAAAGATGAAGAAATCAACAGGATTTTTTTTTTTTGAAGAAAGTTTTTTAATCATTTTAAGTAATTTGAGATTTGCTTTTTAGGTTAAATAAAAAATCTGGAATTATAATAATAAGCAAGCAGGGCAAAAAAAAATAATTTTTTCCTTTGGGGTGGGATTACCGGGGAAAAAAAAAGCGGGGGGGGGGGGGGGGGGGGGGGAGGAAGAGGGGAAGGGGAGGTAGGAATGGGAATGTTTCATTCATACGCCGATTGCGGCGCTGTTGTCGTATTTTTATTGAAACTTAAACCCGGGAGCATCTATGGTTGATAACATCACTTTGCTTCACTTTTTTCCTATGAAAAATATTTTATCTATGAATATTTTTTAAATAAATTTTAAATATAAAAAAATGAATTTTTTACAAAAAATAAACTCAAAGAAAGTATTAACCTTTGCAAATAGTATTGTAATAAAAAATAAAAGTTTTTCTTCTTATAAAGGGCCTATTTCTTCTGAAAATATTAATTCTAAAAGCAACTCCACAATAAGCACTTTAAAATTCGTAAGTTCAATTTTTATTAAATATTTCTACAAAAACATTAATATTTTTTAAAAATTCTTTTAGAATCCCGAAAAAACAGATGCAAAATTTTCTGGCTTCATCCCAATGGGTAAATAATGAGAAATGTCAATTTGCATTTTAGTGTCATCTCTAATTAAGATTTAATTTTAGATAAATTAACTATTACATATTCTAAGAGTTCTGGACCTGGAGGACAAAATGTTAATCGTGTTAATACTAAAGTAGATTTGAGATTTCATTTGGATTCAGCGGATTGGCTGCCTAAAGAACTTCGGGAATCCATTAAACAAAAGGTTTATTTTTATTCTCAAATAAAATATTAGAATAAATTACAATTTAACCAATTGGAATAAATTAATAATATAAATTGGTATGAATATGATTTACTCCTAATCTTAAACAGTCACTCCCATGTTGTTCAATTCCATTTGAATTTAAGTGTCAGTGTATTTAAAAAATTGAACAACTTGCAGTGAATAAATTCTTTATATTAAATTAAAATGTATAAAGGTATTGAAATTAATACCGAAATAGTAAAAGTGTTAAGGGAATCTCTTTCAAAAACAATGATTTGTAAATGAGCTGCTTTGTCGTACTAGACTTAAGACAAATCTCGCGAAGGTCATCCAAAATCTACATTTCCATCAAGTCTTAAAAATAAAGAATATACTTTTGGATCGATCGACCGTAGAAGCTTTAGACATTTCCTTCGATTCATCACAATGGATGAGTCATGGTCCTAGCACCATGATCCTAAATCAAAACAAGAGACCAAGGATTGGTTTGAAGCAGGTTTTTCGGCTTTGAAGCGTGTCTATGTCTTGAAATCGGCCAAGAAGTTGTAAACGTCAGTTTTTTGAGGAAGAAATTTTGTTCCTTCCGGTAAAACAATAAACTTTGATTATTATTGAAACCTTTTGGACCAATAGAAAGAAAAATTCTGTTCTGCGAATTTATTCAACAATCTGCTACACTTTCTACTTCAATAATTTTGCAATACATTATCAGATCAAGGCTTCTATACATATAAGTCAAAATATAAAGCGGCCAATACCCACACAGTTAAACTGCGCAGTTCTCGGAGGTTTTTGTGCAGGCCAGCGGTAACTGCGCAGTTTCCTCAGTTTCTACAGTTCTGTCTGTGTCTCTGGAGCGTGTTGCCCACCTGTTTCATAATAATAAATTAAAAAAATGTTCTAGGTTTTATCGAGGCATAACATAATTTGCCCAAATTGTGGAATCCGTATTCAAGTCGCGGGAGAAAAGCGGCGGCATTCGAAGTGTTGATCTATAAATTGAAACCGTGGGAACCTGACTCGAAACCTTCGATCCGCATTTAGAAAAGAATTAAAAAAGGCAAATGATTCTAAAAGATCGGGAGCGGGATTCGATACACACTGCACGAAAACGGAAAGAACTGATGGAAAAACCGAAGTAGCCAACACATCTTGACTCATCAGATAACTGTACAGTTTTTTTACTCAGATATTTGACAGGAAAACTGCGCAGTCAAACTGTGTGTGTATGGGACCGCTTAATATATATATATATATATATACACTCTTTAAGGCCCATTAAGATATAGAATGTCATTTTTTTTTTTAAATTTTTCAATTAATTACATAAATATTTGGAACTTACACGTCTTACAAGTCTTGTTTGTACCAGCGAAGAAACCTGGGAAAACTGAGTATAGAATAAAAAAGAATTAGTCCCGAAGCTTGCGTTTGCTATCACTACATAATATGTCAATTATTTTTACATCGTATTGTTACATGTGATGAAAAATACCTAATATATACATTAACAAAAGAAGAATATAATATAAACATGTGTTTTTGAATTTTTGGTGGGCCCTTTTTAAATCTCTAATTTTTTTTTTTTTATTTTTTTTTTTCAGAATAAAAATAAAATTTCAAAAGAAGGTTTCTTAGTACTTCGTTCAGAAAAAACAAGATTTCAACAAATGAATTTAGCAGATGCTGTATATAATTTAAGACATTTAATCTGGGCTGCTTGTGAACCAGAACCTGTAGAACCAGCACCCGAAACTCTTGAACAAATAAGAAGAAGGTAAATTTTCTTTTTTCTATTAATAATAATAAATTTGTATTTTTCAAATGCAGGAAGCTTTTTTTAGAAAAAATACAAATTCTATTTCAACTTGCTGTCAATTTAATTTTTTTGAATTTCATCATATTACACTGATGGCCCTTATTTTTTAATTTTGCATTTTCGACTCACGATAGATATGATGAAATATGGTAAAATGCAAATCGGATTTCTAAGTCATTTTATATATTAGACACTTGCATAAATTTGTGATTACTAGATCCCAGATGTTGACGAAAAAAAAAAAAATATATATATATATTAGAAAAGTCTAATATCCTTTAAGAATTCAAAAAGATCCTCATAATTATCATTTTCTCAAACAAAATATCCTGTAGAGCTTCTTCCTGAGATGTTCCTGACTCTTTTCTCAGTCTCATATAATGGGCATTCCTTCAAAATATGTTGTACACTAATCTGTACGTCACAAGCAGCACACCAAGGCGGAGTCTCCTTGCTAACTAGGAATCCATGAGAAAACCTACAGTGACCTATCCTTAGTCGCTTTAGAATACTGAATTCCTTCCTCTCCAGGCAAAAGCATTCATATTTTGGCTTTTTTTGAAGAAATTCCATGCACAATGCATGTTTTGCCAATTTTGAACTAAAACAACCTAATTTTTCATCCAAATTTTAATATTTTTTTAAAGAAAAAAAAGCATCCCGGTTCTAGTGGTTACTTATTATCGTTATAATGCCATTTGGTTCAAAAAAACTCACTATCTATCTTACTAATTTTTCTTTTTCTTTTATTTTAGGCAAGAGAAAGCTATCAGAAATCGATTAATCGAGAAACGTCTTCGTTCAAATATTAAAAAAGATAGACAAGGTGGAGATTTATAATATTATATTAAAAAAATAGAATGTAAATATCATCATTTGAAATAAATTAATATTTGTTATATTTATATATTGGAGTTTCTTTCTTCTAAAATAATCCCATTTAAATGTAAGTATTCAAAGATATTTACAGTATTATGAGTTTCCTCTCATTTCCTTAATCTTCCACCTCCTTTTTTAAAAACAGAGAAGAAATTTATTAACATAGGGATTGACAATTATATATATATACTGTATATATATATATATAGACCCTGTTATGCAATAGTGTGTCAAAAAATTAAAATTTGAGTTAAGCACGGAATATTGTTTCAAATGCTAGAATTAATAGTATTTTTTATGAAATATGTCCTAAGAAAATTTATATTTAATGTTACTTGCACAATTGACAAAAAAAATTATATATTATCTAATCAAAACAAAAAACTTTAATGTTATTTTTCTCAAAACTCGGTAGCTGGCGCTTGACACACTAATGCCTAACAGGGTCCATATATGGAGCTCAGATGCAAAACTGTCCCTATCCAGAAAATTTCGAAATTGAGTTAGAGGTGGTGTCAATATTAATTCCGTGGCTGAGAATCTGAATTTGAACTTATTTTCTTTCTAAATTGTATATTTACCATAAAAACATAGTGTGAAATATACCTTTGGTTGCAAAACTTTCTTTATACATTGTATGGTGTTAAACATTTTTTATTTTACTGTATCCCAACTCGATCCAATTGGGCCATCTCGAAAATGATGCGTTTCAAAACTGCTCCTAAGTAAATAAAAATATTTTGCCAAGTGGTCGGTTGCAAAACTGCCTATGTACAGTGAGGGACAATATTAAGTCCCACACATGCATTTTCTACTTGTGATTATTTCATTGTTTTTAAAAAAATATTTTATATTTTTTAATGGAAACTTTCATGGTTCAAACCTAGAAAATTTCGAATAAAAATTTGCATTTTCTTTTATAAAAACAATGAAATAATCACACGTAGAAAACGCACGGGTGGGACTCACTGTCCACTCATTGACCCTCACTATACAAACTTGAGATGCAACTCTTCTTGTCCAACTCATTTTTATTTATTTATACATGCATCATAATGAAACTTTTTCCCAAATTACTTGCTTTAAACCCATGAAATGCCCAAAAATGTTTTTGCGCTTTTTTTTTCGATTTACCAAAAAAAGTGCTTGGGGGATAAAGATAACTTTGCATCTAAGCTCCACATATTATATTTATATTTGTGAAGATAAATTTTTCTGAATGATTCGTGATCCATGGCGTATAGGAAACCATAATAGAATTAAATTTTAAAAGTAATGTTTTTTCGGACTACCTGGGGCCCGAACGCTTCGCTTTGAGATTATCAATTTGTCAACATCTCTAGCCTTTCGGCATGAGGAGGGTAAAAAAAAGAAGTTGCTATAAGTTAGAAGTTGATAAATAAAATCTTAAAAAGATGAACTAAAGAAATTTATTTTTTATTTGTATGCTGATTCTGACGAGGATACCAAATGACTTAATTGGAAATGCCTGAACCTATACTCGTATATTATAATAAATAAATAATAACGGTTATCGCCTAAAGACTTATATGACCTATGTTGCCGAAAAGACTGTATGAATGTGTGTGAGTGTGAAAGGGAAAAAGTGAGTGTTTAAAAAAAAAATTGACTTTGCAGCTTCTTGGCCTAGGACGGATGTTCGGTCAAAATATTACATTTTTTTTTTTTTTATTTGTTTAAGGTTTTTTTCGGCTCTGGTTTTGCCCCTGCCTTGGCCGCGACGAATATTACATTTAGATTAGAATTTTTCGTATATTACTGTATATTATTAATACACAATTTTAAAATTTATTTTCAAAAATTAAAAATTAAATCACTGTGGCACATTGTGGCTCTGGTATGAATCGCCGAAAAAAACTCGCCGAAAATCCGATAAGTTACAAACTAAAAGATTTTTTGTGTCGACATACGTATACCAGTATATAGTTCCCGTCGATATATTACAAGTTGTAATGAAATTTATAAGTATGGGAAAATATCTATTTATATTTTGATACCCTGGCTTCAATCTTTCTTATGAAGTACAAGAGTAAAGTGGTCTTCCATGGGCGTAGCCAGGGGGAGGCAGGGGGGCCGTTGCCCCCCCTGGCTGGTCCTAAAAATTAAAAAAAAAACAAGCAAATATATATTTTTCCCATTGGGAATTTTTTTTTAACACCCCAATCAACTACATTAATTTAATTTTTTTTTAATTTAAATAATAAATAATCTATGTATATATTAATTGCAAACCCCCCCCCCCTCTCGCCCTAACGAGGGGTTGGCCTCCCCCTAACAAGAAGTCTGGCTACGCCCATGTGGTCTTCATAAGATTTCAAAAGCAAAATGAGAATATACATTTTAAGGAACATCTAAAAAATAATTGATTTTTGAATTTTAATCAAAATCGTTGGAGTGAATTTAGAGAAAATCGAAAAAAACTGAAAAAGTACATCAGTAAATCTTTGGCCGATTTTAATTAAAAGCTTATTTTTACGCCCTAGGTGGAGTGCCTAACTTAAATATAAAATTTCAACTTCCTAGCTCAATTCCTTCATGCTTTAAATTGAATACAGACACATTCGATAACCGTTGTATTAATAATTATATATAATGGGGGTCCAGGCATTCTTATTTAAGCCATTTGGTTTCCAAATGGCTTAAATAAAATCATCGGACTTCCTGGGGTCCGAACCCCTGACCCTTGGTTAAGAAGGCCAGCACGCTAGCCACTAGACCAAGCCCGAGGGCCCGAACCCAACTTATAAATTTCATAACATCTTCTAATATATTGACGGAAGCTATATATATATATATATATATACGTATGTCGACACAAAAAATCTGGTGTGACAAGCACAATACAAAGGCAATAGAAAGTTGACTGCTGTGCGACAGTCACACCAGATTTTTTAAAATATTTTCAAACTTTTCGGATTTTCGGCGAGTTTTTTTTTTTTCGGCGACTTTTGTTTCGGCGAGAAAATTTTCGGTGAGTTATACCGCCCCCATTCATTCTGTGGTCACAAAGCAGGGCGGTAACGAGGGCGTAGCAAAACGGGCGCCCGCCACTGGCGCAACTGGGCTGGGGACGCAAAACAAAGGGGACCAACCTAGTTGTGAATTGCACGTGGTTTTTATTATTTTGGGAATTAAATTTTATTTTGAATATAAAATTTTAAAATTTAATACACCAGCCCTCCCCCTCCCCCTCACATGATGTATAAAAACAGTTAAGAATAAAAAAAAAAGTGCATGAGGTGGATTTGAACTCGCGAAGTTTGGTTACGTGGGAATGGAAAAAAATATAGATTGCTTGAGGACGGATTAACCAATTGAGCCACGAATTATTTAATTGATTTAAGGAAAAATAAGCTATATGAGAAACAGTAAATAAAAGACGTATTAAAAAATTTTTAATATTTTACATATGATATATCATTTTTCTTTAATTTTTATGCGGATTAATAATTTATAATCGAAATTTCAAATAGCATGAATAGTTTTCAAATAATTCAATGGGCAAGCGTCAGATTGTTTATGCCTTTATGTAATTAAACTAAAAACTCTATCTAACATATGATACATGTCATTAATTCTTGAATTCCCCCTGATTCCAGAGAACTAAAGCCCTTTTAATTATATGATCTAATTTGGGAGTTATTGGCGATCAAAGTTAAGCTTATTTTCGCCCTTAATGACATCCTTTCTATATTTTCGAAAAAGCTTATTTAGCATTGTCTGATTAAAACCAAATTTTTACCAGAGATTTATAATTAAAAAATGAGTTTTTTTCTAAAGTTTCATTGAGATTGGTAAAGAAATAAATAAAATATTGAGTATTTTGTAAATTGAGTTTTAGAATTTGGGATCTCAAATTAAGCCTAGACACGGTTCATAGATCGCTCTCTTTACCCATTCGGGATCCCGAATTCTAAAAGTCAATTTACAAAATAGTCAATATTTTATTTATTTCTTTACCAATCTCAATGAAACTTTAGAAAAAAACTCATTTTTTAATTATAAATCTCTGGTAAAAATTTGGTTTTAATCAGACAATGCTAAATAAGCTTTTTCGAAAATATAGAAAGGATGTCATTAAGGTCGAAAATAAGCTTAACTTTGATCGCCAATAACTCCCAAATTAGATCATATAATTAAAAGGGCTTTAGTTCTCTGGAATCAGGGGGAATTCAAGAATTAATGACATGTATCATATGTTAGATAGAGTTTTTGGTTTAATTACATAAAGGCATAAACAATCTGACGCTTGCCCATTGAATTATTTGAAAACTATTCATGCTATTGACATTTTGATTATAAATTATTAATCTGCATAAAAATTAATGAAAAATGATATATCATATATGGAATATTAAAATTTTTTTAATACTACTTTTATTTCATGTTTCTAATATGGCTTATTTTTCCTTAAATCAATTAAGTAATTCGTGGCTCAGGTGGTTAATTCGTCCTCAAGCAATCTATATTTTTTTTCCATTCCCACGTAACCAAACTCCGCGAGTTCAAATCCACCTCATGCACTTTTTTTTTTCAAATCATATTATCAATTTCCTTTTATTTTTAATGCTAACTTATAATTTTATTTATCTATCATTATAACGAGAGAAAGGATTTCTGGAATATAAATTTTGGTAACCCTATGTTTAGGGAATTTCGACAAATTTTTAAATAACTTTTTTTTTAATTTATGTTGGCATGAAGGCCACAATTTTAACCAATTATGCTGGCTGGAGTTGGAGAACGAATATGGAGGAGCAAATGAGCAGGGAATAAACATATTATTATCACAGATTAATGATATATCATTAATGAGGAGCTTGGCCAAAAAAAAGGTTAAGAAACACTGGATTATGGGGGGGGGGGGCAGGGCGCAACTTAGACACTTGCCACAGGCGCTTCATACCCTTGTTACGTCACTGTCAAAAAGTTAAAATTTTTGCAAACAAACCACAGCAAAACTCAAATCAGTCTTTTTTAATTTAGATCTGTCAATCATTTTCCACCTGGCATTTTTGAAAAATTGTTTTTATATATAAATATTAAAAAATATGACTCATTCTAGTCATAAATGATTTTTTTTTTTTAATTTCCTTTCTCGTCGAGTTTGCGCATCCGAGTTTTATACATTTTATACGTTTTATACAGTTTTATCCGCGATTTTTGTATAAAACTGTGAAATCATGTATAAAACCCAACTCTGGTCCTGATGATGATGATGATTCCATCGAAACTGATTCTTGTACAAGGCAGTTGACCAATATAGCTAACTTTAAAATAAAAACAACATTTTTATAATTTTTGATCGAACATTCGTCCTAGGCGAAGAAGCTGCAAAGTCATTTTAATTTGAAATTTATTTATTTAACTTTCAAATTAATTCAAAATTTGTCTCTTCTCCAACTATTATTAACCAATGAGAACACTTCTAATGAAAAGATTATTACGTCACGAGTCGGCCAGCTCTCGACCAATCACCACTCAGTTGCAATACTTGTTGGCGGGTCATCTCTCTCATCATTTGCAAATGATTAATATTCTAAATCTCTTATTTTATGTGCAGTTATTATTACAATCAGTGTTTTTTTAATTGAATATTTATTTTAAATTCATTGAAAAGAAAATAATATTGAAGATTCAAGATGGGCAGGATCTCTCTATCTTCGAGTTCACTTTTAAGGTAAAGGAATTTTTATTTATCTTTTTTACAATTAATAATTAGAATCATTGATTCATTTTTTTAATAATAATTAAAAAAAACTAGTGGATGTGTAGCCTACATTTGGTACCAGTTCAAAATGACTGGGGCAAGACAATTATATAAATTACATTATAAAAAATTAACTTAAAAAACTATACATAGATTTAATATAAAAAAATAAATAGTATTAAAAAATTATTTTACAAAATTTATAATTAATCTTCAAAAATTAATGTCGATTTTCCATCTGGAAGGGATCTGAAACAATTTAGAAATTATATTTTTTTAATTTTAACGAATTATCTAACTTTTATTCAGGTCTATTGTTTAAAAACAGGCGTTAAAATTTAACATCATGAATTAGGTGTTAAAAAGTAAAGTAATAACATGAGCGTTAAAAAATGCTATTCTCTAAACCAAGTTTACGTTAACATTTTATTTTTTAGCACCAGGTGTTAAAGAATAAGAAGGATAGCTATGTTTTCTGCTTATTCGTGTTTTTAGACCCCGAGATAAACGTCTCGCGCATGCACATTGATAACTTGTTTTGTTATTTTCAATATAGTAGGCCTATCTGACATACCAGCGTTAAAAAATCCTATTCTCTAAACAAAGTTTTAACAGCGATATTAACATTTTACTTTTATTTCAAAGCTGTCAAAATCATAACCTTACTTTTTAGGTTAAAGACGCCATTTTTATGCATTAAATACGGCGTTAAAATATTAAAGGCACTCCCTAGATATGACATTAATTTTTCACACTATTGACTAAATGTTAACGCTTTGACGTTTGCTTACAGAATAGTAATTTGAGGCAAGGAGGTGTTAAAATGAATTAACGCTGATTTCAGATGTTAAAAGTTAACGTTTTTGCTTAGAGAATAGACCTGATTATGATTCAAAATTTTTTTATCTTAAATCAAAACTTTACACATTTATAGCTTTCAGACCTATGAAAAATTTAAAAATATTTTTTTTTTTTTTTGATGCCAAGAGATTTAGTGACCAGATACTGACCCTAGGGGCTGGAGTGTGAGTTCCCATGGGAGGGCTCCTTCATAAGTCAAAGGTCCAGGGCGCACCAACATCTGCTCCAAGGCACTCGTCGTCGTGTTGGGTGGCTCGCCCGTTCCGCCACTCACTTCCTGTAACCAAATTCTCATTTTAACCTTCATTTAGCTAACAAACATCTCTCCCCTCCAGAAATAAAAAAAAAGAATAATATTTCAAATAATAAACTACCTTTCTTTTTTGATTCGCTAGGCAAAATGTGCAAATTTGAGGTCTTTGTGAAATAATGTCGGTTTGATATGTGTTGTTTTCGCGCAGACAGGGATAATCGACAGGACCTGAAATTGAATTCAATTTTGTATATAAAATATTTTATTATTATTTGGAGTTGATGTTTGAATTAAGAAAGGGCAAGTAATCGAGAAGCAAAACAAAAAGATGGATGTTTTGGAGAGAGAAGAGAATCTATGCATATTCTCCACCGAAACTTGGATGATTCCTTATCCCTCCTTAACTTTCACACCCCTTTGAGGACCAGGGACCTATTTCCGAAGAGGCTGGTGCGGTAAATTTTAGGGGCAGTAAAATTTGTGAAAAAACTAATTATTTACATACGTCTAAATTTTTTTTTATAGTCTTTAACGACTAAACTAAACTATTAAGGCCCAACAAAAATACTTAGTAAAAAAAAGACCAAGTTATATCAAAAAAAGACTTAAAAAAATCCAAAAAAAAGCACCAATTTAATAGAAACCGGCGAACTTTAGGACCATATTTAAGTTTCTCTAAAAATAAAATATGAGGTCGTAGGCCTAAATATGGGTCTAAAGTTCGCCGAGTTCGATTAAACTTGGTTCACTCTTTTTAAGGCTAATCCCTCTATTGTTTTGTAAGACCAGGGCCCTCTTTAAGCATAAAATATTTCGTTTCAAAATTCCAACGGGAAGTTGCCCAAATAGAGTGTGACAGACAGACAGACGGGTATTAACGAATTATATAAATAGATTATAGTTTGAGAACAATAGCTATACCTCTAGAGAAGATATATTTTTAATAGGAGGGAATAATCACTTGTCTGTTTCCCCTTCTACAAATAAGGTCACCTTTCGACCTCCCTAAACCTACCTGCTCCCCTACAAGTCCACCTTCCAAAGTAAGACCCTGTTCGAGAGTTCTCTATCTACAATTTTCCTATACATTTTAGTGTTTTTTAATGTTTCATCGAATTCCGGTTATACAGTTGTAATAAAAAAAAAAAATCACCTGCCAAGAGCTGTGTCCCCAAGTGTGAGATGTAACTTGATGCAAGACGTAACGTTTCGATTTTGCTCAATTTTCGATCGGCCGGTTCTGTTGGGATCAGAGTCCTGAGAGTGGTGAACGCTGAGTTGACGCTATAAATGAACAACAACAACAACGCCTTCTGAACATACTTCGTACAAGCAATTAACTCTCAGACAAGATTAAATCAGAAACTTATGTAAAAAAAAAAAAAAAAAAAATTAATCTCTTTTACATGTTTCAGATGAGATTGAATTAAATCTTTTAGTAAATGCCGACAAGAAAATTTTATTAAAAAATATTGTCAGCAGCAATAAGAGATTAAAAACATTTATTTATCATCAACATGGAAAATTTATAAAGAAATTGGCGGACGAGAGCGAAAATATGGCAATTGAAGAGAAATAAAAGTGATCAAAAAGAAATTTCATCTGAGAATTTACTAATGAGAATATTAAATGAATTATAAAAATCTTTTCAGAAAAACAAGAAAAACTTATTTCTCTAATAAAAATAAAAATAAGCCAACCCCACTAATATAAGGAACATTTTCATGCATTATCAAAATTTTTGTTGCCGAGGCCATTTTGGTTTGAATATATATTTTTATTTATGATTAATACCGATGGCTACCAGGGGATGTTCCACATGCTTGTTTCTCGGAGCCACCCATCCGAGATTCAGCCGAGCTTTGGCATTGTTTAACAGCAACGATCTTGGTGGCTGTTGCTCTACTCTCTTGGCAGGCCATCGGGCTTGTATTATCAAAAATAAAATTCTAAAAGAAAAAGAATAATTGGAATTTGAGAAAAAGAAATGATCTGGAAAAAATAACCGGAAACACATAATTAACTCATCTTGAGGTGGAAAAGTACAACAATGCACATCAGAATGAAGGAAAAGTTTGGGGCTAAGATGCAGAGATCAATAGATTGATGAAGCAAACTCTTATTAATAGTTTCGTATTAATATTGCAATATTGTAGAAATGTGAAAACATTTTATTTTTTCTAGCAAGAATTAAGTGATGAAGATGAGAATGAGAAAAAATTTCATTTATTCATTTCAAGAAAAAAAATGAGAAGGGGCTTTAGCATTTACCCCACATTTTCAATCCTACCAAGCCCATCTTTGGATATAATTTTCAAACAATAATCGAAAACAATTTGGTTGAACAAAATATTGTATTTGTTATGCCTCCTCCTTTTATGGGGGATTCACTCCTCACATATAAAAATATACAGTAGAACCTCGCTTAGCGAGCACTTATCATAACGAGTTATTCGGATAACGAGCAAAACAAATAGTAAAAGAATAACTTGCTTAATGAGTGGCGAGGAGAGGGGAAGCCCCGAATTGTCCGCATTAGATTAGACTTTATCATGGAGGAGATAGGCATTGGCGTAACTAAGGGGGCCCCAGGGGGAGGGGGGCACCCCCCCCAAATGGCTCCCCGCTCCAAGAGTCAATATGGGCCCTTAAAGGCCCCCCCGGAGGATTGTTGGCACCATGCACCATTGGAGACAGAACCATGGGGAAAATGTTATTGTTTCGCTTTACGAGTATGATTCTGGAACGAATTATGCTCGTTAGGTGAGATTCCACTGTATTTGGAAGTCAACAATTGATTAACTTGCAAGTGGAAATTTACAAAACCTTCAAATATGGAATTCAATTTTTTCAAGACACTGTCAAATCGAAAAGATTAAGGAGGCCAAAATACAGGGTTGGAATGTTCTCTGGACTACACCTCAAAGTAACTATATAAATCATCTTTGATACATTTTCAATTATTATTATTCTCCTGAATATCTTCTTTTTTTTTTAAATAAATTTGACTTACCTGTAAGTTCTGTCTCGTTCTCGTGCGTTGGCTTGACACCTCTGCTTGACAACCGGAACCGGCCCCGACCAAGAAACTCCTTGTAGTTCCCCAGTGTTTCGGGATCCTCGAGACCGCGAGGTCCTGTTCGTCTCCATGCCTATGCATGCCTGACACTCAAATGCACCAGCATTAAACTCAGTTCCCCCTTTGGATGCTGTTTTTCTATTAAATGGTCTTCGAGGAGTGACATAAGACGACACAAATGAGCCTGGCCAACAGATTTCTTCTTCCCCGCCCAACTCATCTGTCACAGGCGATGACATCAGCCACCCCCCACCGCCGCTGCTAAACATGTGTTTGACATCATAGATAACAAATGGGGGAGAACTGTCCCAACGAGTTTTCCTCATATATATCACAGCTATTAACAAATATCTCTAATTGATGGGAGGTGAAGAGAGCTACTTCCATTCATAAACAACAATATATCTATATAATTCTTTATCGTTTATTCAATAAGCGAATCCTTAACACCGAACTGTCCTGATATAGTCAACTATGAATTTCTCATTCGTCAGAAGTCAAGATTTTGATGGAAATACACGTTTTGAGACCCTCTGAATCAAAAAAAATGGACTGCCTGTCTCAATTTGTGTTTTCAAAATAAAGCATGAAGGAAATGAGCTACGAAATTAAAAATTTAGTTAGGTACTCCACTGAGGCATGAAAATAAACTTTCGAACAAAACCGGCCAAAGAGTACTAATACTTTACTGATGTACTTTTTCAGTTTTTTTTTAAATAAAAACAATGAAATAATCACACGGGGAAAACGCCTGGGTGCGACTTAATATTGTCCCTCACTGTAACTTTATATGAAAACAAAAGTAAGAGAAAGTTGTGTGCTGTGTGATCAGTCTCACCAGATTTTAAGATAACTCGATTTTCTTTTCATTCTAAAATTTAATGTCTGTTTGACCAAATTTATTGAAGTGACAATTTTTATTCTATAAATTTTTTGCTGTCAAACTATCAGCTGTAAAAACTAACTTACTTTAAAATCATCTTTGGTTTTCTTAATAAATAATAGCTTTTGACGATATAATCATTGCGTAAGTTTATGAAATCATTCTTTAGCAGCTAAATGTTTCGGCAGGGGGGGCTAGCCAGGGGGACTTTGTCCCCTGGACAGTGGCTTCATTTCAACTTTTTCTTGGGAGGGGCAAATTTTTTTCTTGGGGGGGGCAAACATTGTTTTTCTTTTATATACTCGTAGATATATTTTGAAAGATTTTATCTAGAATAATATAAAATTTTATAAAAGTCAGAGCCCTTGGGGGGGGGGTAAATGACCCCCTCTGCCTCCCCCCCCCCCAAATGACGCCACTGCCCCTGGATCCTTCTTAGCTGGCTCAAGCCTCCCCTTTTTTTAATAAATGAAATTATTTTCTCGGAGGACCAATTTCTTGATCTTAGGAAGGAATTCTTTAATATGATAAAAATCTTGTTTCATGAATTCTATAAATTAGTGGTCAAGTAATAAATATTTTGGTGATTATAAAAATTATGGCAGGAAATGATAATGCATCTAAGGAAATAAAAACGATTTTTTTTTTGGCCGATCTTTCAATTTTTGGCGAATTTGCCCTCAAAATAAATTTATTTTCCTGAGTACATTATCCTTTTCTGCTTTTTTATTTATTTTATTTAACAAAAATTAATATGACTGAGTTTCACATGCTATAAAAAACTGCAGAGATTTTATAAAATCTTATTTTAATGTATTCCAGATATTTGAAGAATAATATGACATTTTAGTTTTTTTTTCTTTTCCCGGTTGGGGTCTTCACCCCTCTGTATATTTCCGCCTTGGAGAATAAATAGACTTAAAAGACCGTCAAAGGATATGTAAACTGACCCCTCTGGATAGTAGGGTACGAATATTACATTAACCTTGGGAGGGGAGAAAGAACTTTGACCTACTCTCTCACGAAAAAAGTAAAAGGAAGAGAAATTGAGCAGGCGCTAGCCACACAACTGAACGGAATATTACTAATTAAATACGTAGGGCTTATAGCTGGTAGTTCAATCAGGATAGGTGAGGAGTAGAAGAAAATTCGCAGCTAGTTATATTTCATTATTTTTACCGGGACCGAAACGTCAACATAATGGGAATAAAAATAATGAAATATAACTAGCTGTTCCTCACCTACCTCATTACTAATTAAGTTAATTATTTAAAATCAAAATAGCGTTTATTTACTACAAAACATTTTTTTTTAATAAAAAATATTTTCCTAGGAATAGTAGTAGTATAGTTCTGATTATTAGGACTAGAATTAGGACATTCTGCAGATTCCATTTCTCCTTTTTAGGCTCAAACTTAAGGAGTCTCCAAATTCTGACTGCGACAATGTTTCTTTTGATGTCTTGGATCACGTCTTTTTGGGTGCCCTAATTTCGAAGACCAGATTCAGAGGTTTTATAGCAACATCCAGGATCTATTGTAGTTCCACTGCCGATCAATATCAGATTTGTCCTTCTCATTTTTGCTCTTGATCTCCGTAACAAGATTACGGTGCAGTTTTTTTTTTTCACATTTTTATCAATTGATGGGGGGGGGGGGTGGGATTAAGGGGGGGGAGGAGGAGGACAGCGAAGAGGGGGGGTTAAATATTTTTTTTTTTTTTTTTTTTTTTTTTTTTTTGATTTTAAAAGATGGCCTAATTAAATTTACCGAAACCGTTTTGTTTTAAGGAGTGTGTTTTATAAAATAGAGGCTACCTTCCTGAAAGCTGTCCTCCACATCTCACTCATTCAATTATTTTTGTTTTATCCTGTTGATAGGGGGGGGGGTTATTTATTAGTTTAGCTTAATTGCTTGTTTTTATTTTATTTTGCTGATAATGAATTTGTCCTATTGGCTGGCCACCTATGCTGGCCGAATGGTGTACATGCCAGGGTCTAAATAGGCTAAAAAGACAGCCAGAGAGGCAAAAATTTTCAGGGGCCGCAGTTTGGTAATTTTTTCAAAAGTTAAGTTATAATGAAGTATTTCAGACGTTAATATTTTCCTTACGACTTTTAGTACTACATTTATCGTATAGAACAAATGTTAAGGAAATATGAACTAGAGAGGGGGCGGCAAATGGACTTTAGCCTATAGGCGGCATTCTCTTAAATACGGCCCTGGCCATTTAAATACTTGGCCATTTATTTATTTTTGTTTAATTACTAACTATAACATTAATCGCTTAGGTCAGGAAGGCAAAGTCGGATTAAAAAAGTAAATAAATTTTAAAAATATATTTATTTATTTTTTTTTTTATAAAATATTAGTTTAATTAATTTTATTGGCTTAAATATATTTATATGTTTAATTACATATGTTAGAGCAGCTCCATAAAATTATAAATTCCAAGTTGTTTAAAAAATAAATACTAATAAAGCCTTTTTTTTTTAAATTTAATATTTAATTTATTAAGCTTAACGATTTAAAACTTAATATCACCCTCTTATTAGTTTGTTAACAAATTCGTTTTCCTTTCTTTTTTTGTATAACGAAAGAAAATATATTTGACATTTTGTTTTTTAAAATTATTATTTCGAAAAATAATAATAGGAACTCAGATTTATTTTTGAATATTAACAAGCATTCTTTTAGCAGCTATTAACTTTATTTTGCGATTGCATTATTTCTCCTAGGTGGAGTAGAGTATTTATTTATATTTTTCCTCACTGGACTCAGTGATTTTAGAGTATTATTAAAAAAAAAAGGATTTTAAATAAATAAAAAAATTTTACTGGTTGTTGTGTGGTCATAGTGGTTTATTTAAATGGCACTTTCTTCATTTTTGTCCTGAAAAACAAAATAGTTATTAAAGGGTGATGTTTTATAAATATATTGATTAAGGGGCTTCAGGAGGGCACATTGAATCTTTAGACCGAAACTAGTGAGGCATTTTAAAGGGCTTTTTTATGGGGTTTTTTCTTAAATGATTTAAAATTGTGAGCATTTTACATAATAGAATGCTTTTTTTTAAATACGATTAATTAAAAAAAGAGGGGAGGGGGGGAAAAAAAATTTTTTTTTCATATTTATAGAAAATACAAAAAAAACTCTATTATGAAAATTTTAATTTTTTTTTTAAATCTAAAAATGTAAAAATCATTAATATCCAACCTATAATAATTAAATAAAGTGTGGACGAAGTCAAAAATAAATTTCTTATTTATCTAAAAATTATTGGCCAAATAGTTGAGCACTCTTGCAAAAGATGGCAGGCTTGCCTAACAGCCGGCATTATCAGATCACTTATGAGTCTATATTTATATATTTTTAGGCTGTTAGAAATGATATATAATAATATTTATAAACTATTGATTATAAAGGTGTGTACACACCCCCCCCCCCCCCCCTCCCCGTTTGTTTTAGAATGGGACGGGTTTGGAGCGCCCCCCACCCCCCCCAACCCCTACCAAACGACGGGCGGGGGCGGCGGAGCTAAGATCAACGAAAATCAAACAAATACATGAGATCAAATATAGCTCTACCATCCTGCCATCTGTTGGCAAATTTTGGTAATTGTAGGGCTTTTTTCGCTAACTTTTTAAGACCCCTAACGCCATCTTATCGGCAAAAACATGCGAACAGCTTGCCTCCTGAAGCGCCTCAATTAAAAATTAAAAATTTACCGTGACGCTGATGATATTTCCCGTGTTTTATGCAAGGATCCATTTGTCTTCCGAGATGAAATCACATTGCTCCCAGCTCCATTAGTGTTTATGCCACTTTTTTCTGCACATAAAAATAAATTTCTTTTAGTGTAACAGACAAGAACGTTTCTTTTTTTATTAGTATGGACGTTTCGAGAATTATTATAATACTACCACACAGACAAAGAGGAAATTTCGGAAGTAAAAGAAGAAAAATAAAAATATCTCACCAGACACTTTAACCATCATATGTTTGGCTTCGGAATGTTTAATTTCCATCCCTCGATGGCGATTTGTGTTCCCATTTACAGACTCGCGTCTCTTGGATGAGCCACTGGTGCTTACGTTCGATCTAAACAAATTTAATCTGAATTTAGTATTCCCTCTCTTTCTTCTAATACAGCAGCGACTTTACAACTTCACAAATGAAATTATTTTTCCAAAATGATAATCTTTAATTCAACAACAAGTTATGTAATTATACCATTTGATTTGATATTTACTGATTAATAAATATAAGTGGAAATAAACCCTCGACCCTTGGTATACAAGGCAGGCGCGCTACCAACTACACTAAGCCCGAGGGCAATTTTAAAAATTAATACTTAAAAAGTTGATTTGTATATATATATATATTCTGGTAAACAAGTACAGAATGCACCTTTAAATTACCAAAAGCAAGAAAAATTGTGTGCTGTGCGACCAGTCACACCAGATGGTCCCCCCCCCCCCCCCCGAGCATTTTATCAAAAATATTAATATTATTTTCCAATAAAGAAGACAAGCAAAAGTAAAAGATGAATGATATTAATAATAAAATATTAAATAAATTGTTTCGTGGCCTGATAAAACATTTTCTCATATTAGGCCCTAGTTTTTTTGTATCTTTCTCTCAACTTACCTAGAGTCTTTAGTACTGCGCGATACGACTTGTGTTTGACGGCTTGAGTGTGATATCTGTTGTTTTTCTTGAGTACTGTTGTTACTTGTCGATGGAGAACTTGTTGTTCGAGATCTTCGAGTATTTGCTCGTTGTCGGCGTAATTGGGCAGATGCCGCAGCTGCTGCGCTTATTGACGCCGCAGCTGTGTCCGTAGCCACATCCTCAGAAGAGCTAGCATTAGCACTGAGCAGAAGCTCTCGGGAACTGGCTCTCTGTATTAAACGAGCTGCTCTGCTGCTTGTAGTCTTAGAACTTTGATAGCTCGAAGATAATCCCATTTGAGAACGCCTGGGTGGCGATGTACTCGGACCTGTTACACTGTCCAAAGACGATGTAGAGGATGCTCCACCGCTACGTGACTGTCGCGGCAGCGCCAGCGCCGACCGCCCCATTGATCGTCTAGGCGTTGAAGTTTTAGACGCATCCCCTTTTCCTGGAACATTTGACATTTCTCAAAATTCTTCGTTTATGTCAATATCTTAACTTAGCTTATACTAATAAACGAGTAAAGTACGTTTGTTTATTTTCGGTACCAATATTGAATTGAGCTAGGTCTCGTCTTTGGGATACTTGGAGTACTAGTACAGTACTTTTTTAGTTCTTTTAATTTTATCAAAAGAAAAAAAACACCGAACTCCAGCTCGGTCATCCCGGTCTTAATTATAATGGAAACGAACTCATCCCCATCTTAGAAAGAACTTCTCTTTTTTTACAATCCTGTTTTTACTTTCTCTTACCTATATAGGCTATGTTAATATATATATAGAAAGAGAGAATGTTGGATTCATATCAAAAATTCGATGTCGAGATTTTGATGGATATACACGTTTTGAGGTTCCCTGAATCCAAAAAAGTGGTTTTCGCAACATGGTCTGTCTGTGAACAAAATATTTCAAGAATGAAAAGAGCTATGAGGCTGAATTTTTTTTTTTTTTAAAGTTAGACACCCTCCTAGGGCGTGAAAATTAGCAAACAAAATCGGCCAGAGAGTACTAGTACTTTACTGATGCACTTTTTCAGTTTTTTTTTTCGATTTTCTCAAAATTCGCTCTAACAATTTTGATTAAAATTCAAAAATCAATTTTTTTTTAGATGCTCTTGAAAATGTATATTCTCATTTTGCCATTGAAATCTTCTATATAAATATTTTCCCATACGTATAAATTTTACATCTTGAAATTCGAATGTACCATACTGTCAGAAACTAAGTACTGTATATGTTGACAAAAAAATTTGGTGCGACAAGCACAGAACTTTCGATTACAGAAGGTAAGAGAAAGTTATGTGCTGTGCGATCAGTCACACCAGATTTTTTTAACTAGCATCATCAGCACTTTCGTGCTAGTCCTTTTATCTCCTGCTTTTCCAACATCTGTTTTTCGTTCCTATCTGAATTCCATGTTCGGTTGAATTCTTCTAGCAATATCTGGCACCTTATACAAATCAATCAATAGTTTTTTAAAGAAAACTTTTAAAATAAAGGTAAAGAATTATACACTATAGACGTGCTCACCTGAAGGAGATTCGTTGATGGTGGCGAGGGGTCCAGCTCGAGCCTTATTGCCCAGTCTCCTACCAGGCTCATCATCGCTACTCGCCCGGAACGACTCTTCATCTGTGTAGCCATTCACCGCCTAAATTTACAAAATTGATTAATTTTACATTTTTTATCCAATTTATTCATATTTACCTTCAATATCTCGTCAGCAGCTTTGGTCAATTCCTCCATGATGGCCGATTCGGTGTCGAATTCCCGAGCTCTGTGCATCGCATCTTGATTTTCGTAAATGTGCTGTTGTACCGAAGACAGGACATGTCCATTGGCGTAGAGATGAGTTTCTTTTTCTTGCTCATCAACTTTCGTTTGCTCCTTTACCGTCGATCCTCGATGAACAGGTAAAGTTCGCGAGTCAATTTTCCGACCACGTTGACGCGTGAATGTCCCAGAGTCAATTGGCGTGGGCGATGATGTCGTTTTCGATTTTCTTCGGACAAATGTCGAAGAATCGATGGGTTTCCTTGGCGAGGTCGGTTCGATTTTTTTCTGATTCGTTTTTGTCTCTTTATTAATCAATTTTTCTGAAATTTGTTCCGTATTTTTTTCGTATTTATTTGATGCGCTGTATTTAAACATTTGAGATGTCTCCAAGTTAATTTTTTTCGAATTATTTTCATTTTTCTTTTCTACACTTTGTGTTTTCCGTTCTAATGAATTTTTATTGGTATTTTCACTCTTTTTTGAGAAAATCTCCATAGAACTTGGTGAATTTCCATCTATAAATGTACGACTTGGTGATTTCTTTGAAATTTCAGGGCTCAATGAAATAAATCTATTATTCATTGACGCCTTATTTGAATCGCCGAAATATTTCTTACCAAACGTTGGTTGCTTTTCCAACACAATCTTATTATTATCTTCAGTGTATGTTTTTCTAAAATTATCAAATTCGTAAGTTTTATTTTTATCACCTTTATTTACATATTCCTCATTTATTTTATTATTTGTATTATTTTTTATCAAACTAGTTGATTCAAAAGTGAATTTATTCCGATTAATGATATTTGTATTTTTAGTAAGTGACGAATTCGGCGAACATTTCGGCGATTTATTCAATTTAATACCAGTCGATTGAGCATCCATTTTATTTTTATATTCATTATTTGAGCTGATTTCAATTTTAGGAACAACAGTGCCTTTTTTATTCTCTAATGAATTTGATTTCTCGGCCTCGTCTTCCGGATCGTCGTATCGCAACGAGATAGAGGTGATCTTGGGCCGACCTTGGGCTGTGCTCACTAAAGTCTCAACAGATCTTAATCGTGATCCGAGAGATTCGCTTGGCTCACTGTATGACGATACCATCGCCGTTTTCACACTGCAGTGCTGTTGCTGCTGCTGCTTCATCTCCATTTCTAATCTTCCTGAAGTATCTATTTTACATAAACCTTCATCAATTAACATATTAGAGAAAAGTTTTACCAAATATAAAAATAATACTAAATTTTCGTCATTGGAGTTTCTCTATTCATTTTGAAATTCCAAAAATCTTTACAAAAAGATTATTCTAAAACCTACATTCTAATCTCTATTTTTTCAGAATTATAATATCTATTTTTAGAATCTGAGCAGACATAGGCTTTACAGATTCATTCCTGGACGCAAATGGTCACAGAGTCCATGTCTTAAAGTCATAATTAATTAAACATTAGTTTAAAAAAATTATTAAAAAAAAAGTGTTAAAATTTTTTTTTTTATTTTTAATTAGTCAGCATAAAGAAAAGATATTGAAAATGAAATTTTATAAAATGAAAATGTCTGCTTTATAAGAAATATATATTAATAGATAACTTCCAAAATTTTCCCAAAAAATTATCGATTACACAGGTCAACATGATTTTGGGGTCGGGGTATTTTGGGCTATTCCTGGGTATATGGGTAGCCCTGATTCCAAAAATGCCATCAGTTTTGCTCCATCACTTCTAGTTTTAGAATTATAGAGAAAATTTGATTTTAATTTTGAATTTTCTAGATACCCGGATGTCACCCCTTAAAAATATGCAGATAGTTGAAATTCATAGAAATATTAGTTTCAGCTCAATCGGGGGTGGGTGCAAAACACTGTTAAAAAATAAGAGAAATCGAATTTTTTCAGTTTTTCTTTTTAACTATGGACATCCCTAAAAAGTTTTTACCATTCCTGAAAGCAAAAAACATATATTTATGATATTCTAAAGTTCTTTAACTTCCCAAAAATCATCATTTGTGAAAATATGTTAATTAATAACGAAATTTTAAACAAAACAGTTATCAATGTCAGGATTCAGCGCTATCCATATACCCAAGAAAAGCTCCAACTTCTAAGCAAAACATCATAAACTTTTCTTAAATTTGTTCTTGACTGATAACTGTTTTGTTTATATTTTCGTTAATAATTAACAAATTTTCACGAATGAATGATTTTTGGAAAGTTAGAGAATTATAGAATAAATCACATATCATTTATTTTTAGAGCACATTTTCTATTACAATCTAATTTTCTCTACATATATCTCTAAAACTAGAGAAGGTGATGGAGGACAACTGATGGTATTTTTGGAATCAGGACTACCCAAATACCTAGAATCAGCTCTTAATTTCATTGCCCCCAAAAAAAGTTTGTTTTTGTAGACCTGTGTTAATTTATGGCTGAACTCGATGAATCTCACTTCGCTTTTATAATATGATTTTAATTTGGTACAAAAAGTATTTAAAAAAAAAAATATACAATTAGAAGAAAATGAATGAATTATTGTGAAAATTAATAGTAACAGAATTAATAAAGAATTACTCTTAAGATTATTTATTAGTAATTACGAATGATTACTGAATGCATTTATTTTCACTATATAAAGTGATCTGGAAAATGATGAGTTTAATGATTGATATTCTATCATTCATATTATTCGTGGTCTGTAATATCAAGAGATTTGAATAAATTTATTAACTTATTTATTTATTTAGGAGTCAAGCAATTGATATTTTACAAAAAATAGATTGTAAATTTCATTTTAATTCGGGTTGATTTTTTCAAGAGGATTAGTGAAACAACAGAAATGTATATACAATAAAATATATTTAGATTATTGATATCGTTATAGATCTAAATAAAAAATCTGCCCTCGGGGCTTGGTGTAGAGGTTAGCGTGCTAACCTCGTATACAAAACGTCGCGGGTTCGGACCCTAGGCAGTCCGATGATTTTATTTAAGCCAAATGGATACCAAATGGCTTAAATAAGAATGCCTGGACCCCATATATGTATATTAAATCAATAACGGTTATCGTAAATGTCTTACATGGCCTGAGTTGCCGAAAAGACAGTGTGAATGTGTGTGTGAGTGTGAGTGAGAATGAGAAAAAGTGGGAATGTTTAAAAAAAAAATAAAAAATAAAATAAAAAATCTGGAGATTCAAATAAAGAATTGAAAGAGAGATAAATAATATACTTTTCCAAAACTTTTTTGCTTCTCTTAATATACAGAGTGTCCATAATTAAACTTGAAATTTGCGAGCAGTCTGTAGCAAAAACTAAGCAGCAGAATTGCATGAAAATGGCAGAATGAAATGATGCGAATTTTACCAAGAAAAAAAAAACACCTCGTATCATACATAGCTCGATTTGATGTCCACTATGGTCTGCTACCATCTGCAAACGTAAAATCGCATGTTCGATTGATGAAAGCAGCTTGAACTCGGGAATATTACGCACTTGGCGTTCTATGCTTTCTTTAAGGTCGGATAGAGATGTGGGGTGACCAAGGCCTTGAGGTATCGCTACAGCCAAAAGTCGCAAGGATTTAAGTCGAGGGGATTTAGGAGGCCAAGCTCTAGGAAATTGCCGGCTGATCATTCTGTCGACTTTGAAATGGCGGGGGAGCACTTGTATTCCCACAACAGGCGATGTGTGGAGGAGCAACATCCTGCATAAAAAGACTGGTTGTATCACATCGCCTTGCCCGAAGAGCACAACGTCATCTATTCGTTTTTTTTTCTCGATAAAATTTCCATCATTTCATTCTGCCATTTTCATGCAATTCTGCTGCATAGTTTTTGCTAAAGACTGTTCGCAAATTTCTAGTTTAATTATGGATACCCTGTATATTGAATTTTTCCGCTGCGCCCTAAGTGGTCTCTCCTCCTACTATTTGGAATATTTTCAACTCGGCCCTGTAGCAGAGGTATCAATACATTTTTATTGTTTCTTTTATACTCTGCACTTGCTTCTTCTACTCCTAAATAAATGAATACGGGAATCTATTAGATTAAAAACAAATTGGGAGAAAAATTATTCTTATTCCCTCCTTTTGACTAAGATCATTTTATATAGTAGAATTGAAAAGCGACGTTCTGTTCACGTGTTGCTACCTTGGGTGATGTGTCTGCGGTAGTCACGAGCAATCTCGCTGGCCATGACCCGGTTCCAGCTTCCTGAAACGATGGAGCTGCCCTCCGCATCGGCATCGGACCCATCATCTCCACATCCACCACTCATATAAGATCGCACTTCCTCGTCTGCACTATCATCATCGTTATTACGATCGTCATCTTCATCTTCATCCCCTTCATTTTGAAAATACCGTTCTTTCCAAGCAGCCAGTACTGTACTTCCTACCATCATCTCCTCTGAGGAGCCTCGTTCAGATGTTGTTGTTGTTGTCGTCGGTAGGGAGGCTGCTGCTGCTGCTGTTTTGAATGTTTGTAGTATAAGTGATGGCGATTGTAAACAACTACTTTTGCAAGCTGAAGGTGAAGGTGTAAGGTCAATAGTAATTTTCGTAGTCTTGGTCGGCGTGCTGGAAGAAGAAGAGGGCTCGTCTTCTAGTTTTCCAATCCGTAATATAAGACTTTTCGAGAGATTGGGCTTTGTATCTGCAAAGGACGACGGGAGAGTGATGTTGGCCGGACTTCGAGTGCCGAGATGCGTGTTAATATAACAACCAAATACTGGAGTTATGGACAAGCAGTTTGAGACGCCTTTTCATGCTTTATACAGTCTTCATGCTTGAGTTGAAATTCAAAACAGTTGATAGAAATATCAAGAGGATTTGTTTTTTGTTTTTTTGAAGTCGTAAAAGTCTTTCGTCATATGTCGGTCCAGTAAAGTCCATGTCTACTCAATTCAAAATTTTCTAATTAAAATACTCACCTTAAATGAAATGATAGAGGAAAGAAGAATTTTTATACCAATTTGTATTAGACAATTCTACGGGATGTTTTTAAGGATTATTCGAAAAATAGCTACTTGAGTTATATAAATAAGTTATTATAAAAGCTGAAGTTAATGAGCAAAAAACAAAATGAATAAAATTGATCATCTTACCTGTAACTAGACTATCTTTAGGCATATTTTCGCGACGTTGCCAAATTGGTTTTGACCGATCAAAAGAATGATAGAGTCTTGTTTGCGAAGGGAGTGAAGGACTACTTGTTTCAACTGATGTCGTACTATCACCTATATGTACTTTAGTTGAGTATGGAGGTGATATCGAGGCGGCAGTCAATTTCTCCACGTGACGCACTCGATCAGCAACTGACCAGGAAGCGGATCGTCCTTTCGTCACGATCTCCCCAGAGGATGGTTCTTGCGCTGTCGCCGGACGGGCGACAGGGGAACGCCACGTGGCTTCTTGCACGTGCCGGAGTTTCACTCCTCCCCATCTGCTGAAATTCCAAAAAGAACTCTATGTATTTAAGGGGCTTCAGGAGGGCACATTGAATCTTTAGTTGAAAACTACTGTGGCATTTTAAAGTATTTTGAATGCTGTTTTTTTCCAATGATTTAAATTTGTGAGCATTTTATTTTATTACATAATAGAATGCTTTTTTTTTTAAATAACGATTAATTAAAAAATATTTTTTTATATTTATAGAAAATGCACAAAAAACTCTATTATGAAAATTGTAATTAAAAATGTAAAAATCATTAATATCCAACCTATAGTAATTAAATGAAATGGTGACAAAGTAAAAAATAAATTTGGTATTTATTTAAAAATTAACGGCCAAATAGTTCAGCACTCTTGCAAAAGATGGCAGGCTAGTCTAACAGCCGGCATTATCAGATCACTTATAAGCCTATATTTATATATTTTTAGGCTGTTATAAATGATATATGAATATATGATATAAATATAATGATATTTATAAATAATTCATTATAAAAAGATCAACGAAAATCAAACAAATACATGAGATTAAATATAGCTCTACCATCCTGGTATCTGTTGGCAAATTTATAAAAATCTCAAAGAATTATTTCAATTTCTTACCTAGTTTCATCGCGATCATCACACATAAAAGATTTTGGTCTAGTCTTAAGAATTCCTCTTGGTTTATCATCACTGTTGTCTTCATCATCAGTTGCAAGAGGGATTAAATTTTGAGGTGAAATATTCGTCTTAATCGGAAGTGATATGCTTTCTTTTGGTTCTGGTGATGGTGGACTTTCAATAGGCGCGCAAAGTAATTTCTTTTCATAATGAGAATCACCAAACCGAAGCTCTGGTAGGCCTGCAGCTATAGCCTCATTAACAGCAGCAGAGGTCGCTGCAGCTGCGGCATTGCGTCGTCTACGCCGAAACATATTCGTCGGCGGTGGTTTTTCATCAGTTTCGACCAAATTGAAACGTCCTGATTCAGCTGCAAAATGCACTTCTGTCTTACAAAATTCCACACGCTTTTTTCTTGCTGCTTCTTCTGACCAGTTAGTTGTGGTTGAGTGATTTATTCCATCATCTAATGAAGTGGAGTCGAAAATATTTGAGTGACGTCTGATTGGATCCAAGAAGCCATTTGTGAGATTGTTCTTGTTTATTCCTTCTTTAACATATTTTGATTCATCAACAGCTATAGAATGTCGCTTGATATCAGTTGATATCTATAAAAAAAGATTAAATATTCTATTTTAATAAATAAGAATTAAAAATATCCATGAAGAAAATTCTTAAAATTAATTATATGTATTTTATTTTAGTCTGTTTTGATTTATTATTTTAAAAATATTTATTTAATAATATTTTTGCTCACTTTTGATGTAGATTCGACGGTGAGACTGGTTCCTTGAGCAAGTTGTTGAAAGAATAATCGTCGATTATCCACTTGACCTCGCATGGCATTCGATACCGTCGGTTCGTCTTCGGGGACGATGGGTATCGTCACAACTTTCTGTTGATTGGAGACAGTGGAGGGCTGCGGGCCGAGGGTCACTACGGTGCCTCCAGGTTTAATTTGAACGCAGCTGTTGTTTAAATTTGATGTTTTTAAACCAAGTTGACGGCGAATTTCTTCAATCTAAAGAAAATTTGAATGAAGACTATATAAAATATCAAATTCCAGTCATCTTAATAAAAATAGAATGTTTGATCGAGAATAAATGCCATTTGAAATCTGACGATTTCAAACTATTGGAAACTTTTGGAACAAATGTTAAGAAAAAAGACTAGTTGAAAATTACATCGTTATTTATTTTTCTTTATAGAATAAGCATAATAATATTAAAGAAGAAAATTAGAACCTTATTTCCCCCAACTTGTTCTGTAGATCTACAAATGCCACTATCTGTTGAAGCATCTCTTTGAGGCTTCTTGGAAAATATTCCCCCGGATTCACCTCCTTCTGATGGTCCAAGAGAAGTAGTTTCATTGGTGGAAGTGTGGACTTTCTCAAATCCGTAAGATTTCCTTCGATTATACCTGAAAAAGATTAAATATTCAAAGTTTTTGTTTTTAGGATTTTGAACTTTGCAGAAAAATAGATATAGTACCATTCTTCAGAGCGGCTTCCCCCACTACTACTGCTTCGGTTGGAAGTTCTTGACTCTAAACTGCCCGTGCCCTGGGGCATACCAAATACATATGATCGTACTCGAGGTGCGGGGTCTGTGACTACAATTCCGGCATCGTCATCGGTGTCTGTACCGCCTGACGTCCTTCTTAGTTTTTCTCTCACTTCTTTCAGAGACTCCACTGTCACGAATGAGTGTCGTTGTTTCGGACTGGAGTTGGATGTTATTGATTTTGGCCTTGCCAAAAGAGCTGCCAAACTAGTCTCTTCATCTCCATCACCCACTTCATCCAACTAGAAGGAAAAAATAATATATAGATTAGTTGGTTCACGAATTATTATTATTTTACAACGCAGGCACGCTACCAACTACATCAAGCCCGAGGGCGAATTATTTTTTTTAAATTAAATAATAACAACAATTAATTAAGTCTGAGGTATCGGGGCTAAGTTCAGTATCATGTTTATAAATTCATAACTTAACGTTGTTGAGTACAACAATACTTGTAAAAAATATGGAAGTCGATGTAATGGGTCTAGAAATCAAGTGTATTTATTTAATTCCCCTCTTGCAACCCCATCAAAGTCAAAAATGAAAGAATTATTCAAAATGTGAAATTTTTTTAAAAGTCTTTTCGGCATCATAGGCCATATAGACTTTAACGATACTCATGTTAGGTGGTCCAGGCGTATTTATTTATACCATTTGGAATCAAGGGGGGGGGGGGGGGGGGGGGGGGGGGGGGGGGGCCAAATGAGTTAAATATTCAACGGATTGCTTGGGAACCGAACCCTCGCCCCGCGGCTTTAAGACTCAAGAGGAGGAGGGGGATATGTGAAATTATAATAATAATAATAATAATGGAAACAAAAATTATAAGAAATAAAAAACGATTACCTTGACAGAGTCGGCAATATTAGCACCCCTCCTGAGCACACCCTCAAGAGCTTCTAAACGCCGTTCTTCGAGAGCCTTTCTCATTTTAATTACACTTCCCTTGATAGGAAATTCATTCTCGATGTTGGCTGACTCAGGAGGTGGAGTTGGTGGCGAAGGCGATGTCTCCACAGGGGAAAATTGCAGTGAACGACGTGCTTTCGGGTGATAACTATCCATGCTAATCGGGATTTCTACATCACCATTCACTCCTGTAGAAAAGTTGCTCTTCAAACGATCGCCTTAAAAAAAAAAAAAAAAAAATTGAAGAATTGTTATAATAATAATTTTTTGTTTCTTTCAACAAAAACAGTATGATTTGAATTGTATGAAAAATATGAATGTTTTTTCTCTGCAGTTTGTGTTGTGTATTCTTAAGATATATTAGTTCAAGTGGTAAATAAGTTAAAGTCTAAAGGAAAATTTGTAATAATAATTATATAAATCTAAAATATGTTAAATAGAAAGAGGAAGCAGCCAATTAATTGGGCCTCTATTTAGTAATTAATAGGGTCCGACCGAAACACGAGAACCGAAACCGAATATTCGGCCTCAATCTTAGTTTCGGCCAAACCAAACTTGTTTTCCTATAAAAAATTATTATTATTTTACCTTTTTTTTTTTGAAATTTTTTCCGCCCTGCTGGAAATTTTTTTTCCCTCCCGTGAAAATCATTTTACCTTTTTTCAGGGAGACTAAATTTTTTCCTCACCTTTTCCGCTTTTGCAAATCATTTGACCTCTTTTTTTGCATGCGAGTCTCATCCCAACTTTTTAGACTCAGGTTTCGGCTACTTTTTGGCCGAAACCAGGATTTTTGGCCGAAACCGAATATTCGGTCGGTTCCTAGTAATTAACAACTCTTTATTGGAACGTTTCGGCCAGGATCTAATCTTCATTCAGCCTTCAAAGAGCATATTCAAATTTTTTATACTAGAAATAGAGTTTTCGTTTGTTTTAATACAAGTTATTTGCATTTTTTGTCCAACGAATGTAATTATACTTCAAGATACCAACAAGTTTACCCCGAAGTTCAAGCTTATAATCTGATTGTAAGCCTGAACTTAGTGGTTCACTTGGTATTTTTAAGTATAATTACATTCGTTGGACAAAAAATGCAAATAACTTGTTTTAAAACAAACAACACTCTATTTCTTGTATAAAAAATTTGAATATGTTCTTTGAAGGCTGAAGTTGGCAGGGTAGATCCCGGCCGAAACGTTCCAATAAAGAGTGCTTAATTACTAAATAGAAGCTCAATTAATTGGCTGTATCCTATTCCTATTTAACATTCCAATATTCAATAAATCTAAAATATTATAATTCCTTAATTTTAGGCTACCGAGAGAGTTGGTGTTTTCGATGAGTTCCTCGACGGACGATCCCCTTTCAAGAGACGAGTCATCAGGCAAGGGTGCAAGACTGCGAGGCCGAGAAGGTGGACGTCGCCCTCCAATAGACCCACTTCTGCCCACCGATCCTCGCGACTTTTCCGAGCTCACGTCCAAAGGATTAAAGGTGAGCTAAAATTAATAAGTTTCAGAGTGTATTAGATTGACAGCTTCATTAATCTCTTTCATTGTAAAAGAAAAGAAGTGAAAATTTACATATTCAAATATAAGGCATATAAGAAAGTAAAAGTATTTTTAATTTATTTGCTTACTTTCGAACCATTTTTTTCTTCTTATGATAAATAGTTATAAAAGATGAGGAAGAATTGACTATAAATAATTCGGAGAATACAAATTTATAAACATATGATGATATAATTGCTATAAGTACTTAAAACTCAAATAAATAAAGAAAAAATTAAATTATTTACTTTGATGAGTATTTTTTTTTACATGATAGTTGGTATTGATACCAACTTTTTAGAAATTGATTGGATATTTTTATTTGATACATATTTGATGTATAAACAAATTTTTATTTATTTGAATAAAGATAATGGTCCAATTGATTCTGTAATATTTTTTAACTTCGTAACACTCGTTACGTTGGCAATATTTTATTTCATTTATAAAGCGGGTGATTTTCTTTTATTTGAATTAGATTAATTTTAGGGGGGCTCACTGGTGTAGCGGGCTAGGGTGTCGGCTTCTACAAAAAAGATCCCTGTTCAAATCCTGGACCTGCGGGATATTTTTAAAAATATTTAATGTAAATAAATCTTGAAGCAGGCACTGAATTGGAATAATGGATCTCACCACAGGCTCTCTACGAAGAGAGGGAGTTGCTGTGAAATCCCGTCCTGTGGAAGGGACGTCCCTGTCAGTGATGCATTCCTCGAAAGGAGTCGATGCTGAGGGAGTCCCTCCTCAACTAGGACATCCTCCATAGCATAGAAGAGGTTGGATAAAAGCAACCGGGTGGAACCAGAAATAAGAATTAGTTCACGAGTTAGAAACGAACGCAGGAGGAGGAGTTAGAAGATAGGAAATAATGTAACTTCACGGGGTGCGGGAGATGGCTAAGACCAGAGGCCGGTTGGGTTTGAGGTGTGTGTCTTCGTGCACGAAAGCACCTCGGGTAAATAAACGCGGATCCCGATAGGAATTTCAAATATTAATAGAACAATTTTAAAAACTCTTGTATTTTTGAAAGAATCACCTGGAGGCTGTCGAAATCAGGTAGAGCCCCACCGCCTGCGAGAGTAGCACTAGCACTTCGGAACACTGTTGACGACGTTGACGAAGTAGTCATCGTCTGCTTGCGTACCACACGTACGCCTGGTCCTGTTCCGCTGCGTTGTTGCTCTCGAGATTCGAACACCTCTACCTGGGAACTCGAGCGCTGCTGGCCGCCACCTCCTGGCAACTCACGTGTCCGGTTGTCCACGCGCTGCAAAATAAATATTTTCCTTACAATTTAATCTATTAACAACATCATAGGCCATCTCGCACTCTTTATATAATATAATAGTAATACTTTTTCTCACATAAAACAAAGACCCACTCGAATAATTCCATTTAAGGACTAGCAAGTAAAAAGAATTTTGTCTCTTACAACCAGGGATGGGCTTGGATTGGATTTAAGATCCGATCCAGGATTTTCGGATCTGAATCAAAATCCTATTTTAGTATCTGGATAGAGATCCAAATCCAGATGGAGGTAGATTTAGGGATTTCCGTTCGAAATCATTTTCGAAGGATTAGCAATCCTGAATTTTTGTGATCCTTTCCAAAGGATTGCCATTACTTTAAAACTTTTTCTTTTTGATTTTTTAAGAATAAACTCTATTTTTAATTTCTCTTACCTATATATGTATATATATAGAGAGAAAGTATGTATTTCAAAAATTCGATGTTGAGATTTTGATGGATATACACGATTTGAGGTTCCCTGAATAAAAAAAGTGGTTTTCGCAACATTAGAAGAGTAAAAATGGTTGTCATGGTAACATTTATATATCGGTCATATCAAATGTGCAAATTCGGCCGAAGGACTAGATTTTAATTCGGCAATTTTATTAGAAATTGGATCGGATTTTTGGATCTGGATTTGCGGATCGGAACAGTGACTCATTTTAGAATACTATTGGCCCTATATGCGTCTTACAACAAAAATATTAACAAAATTTTTTTAAATAAAAAATTTAATTATTACCCATAATTCCACAGCTCTGACAGCGCCACGGCAAAAATTAAAACTACGTGCTACGCGCCATTATCAGGCATCATTGTGTTTGATCTGTAATCATCATGGCTTCAAATAAATTTGCTTTTTCATCCTACGTTATTTTTGACATCGCTTTTTACCATAAATTTGTGAAGCTTTTATTTAATTAGTTCTTCAATATCATCTATAAAATCATCAACAATTATTCATAAAATGCAAATATGTACGAATCCCAATTCATTGACAGCAAGAAACATTTGCATGATAAAGAAGGTAAATTACATTTTTATAAACAGTATTATAAATATATATATTTAAACAACACTAATAAATAAAAGTTGTAATTATATATTCGTTATTTTATAGTCTAATTATAACCTCTGAAAAAATATATATTGATTGGATAATGAACATTCTATGCGAGCGTTGATTGAGAAAATTCCATCTTTTTTCAAACAAAGCTCTACCTCGATAAAAAAATTCATTTTAGTCAAATTAACGTCTTCGGGGCTGACGTTTCGGCCAACCTTACCTGAACAATAATCCAAGATAAGCAGACTACACATGCTCAGTGTTTTTGCTTTCTTTCAGACATAGGACCAAAACGTCAGCCGTGGGGAGCTATACTTTCATAGAAATATTTTGGTTGAACTGTATATATATATAATGGTTAATGTCTGATGTGTCTTCTTCTGGATATCCCTTCCTAGAGCTTGTTGGAATTGTGAAACAAAAAAGCAAGATAGGAAAAGAAAGGCCGGCCAGAACCATTTGGAGCCGGGTCCATGAGCCAGCTCCTCTGGCTAGGCATGAAGTCCGCCGAAGGCTGCGCTGCTAGTTGTATTAAATTTTTATGTAAACGATTTAAATAAATAGTCAAAATGTGTGAAACATAAGAATCTATTACTTTCTATTGCCTCTATATATTAATATATAGAGAGAGAAAGTATTGAATTCATGTCAAAAATTTGATGTCGAGATTTTGATGGATATACACATTTTGAGGTCCTCTGAGTCCTAAAAAGTGGTTTTCGCGACATGGTCTGTCTGTTTGTGAACAAAATATCTCAACAACGATAAGAGCTACGAGGTTGAAATTTTATATTTAGGTTAAGCACCTTTCTGAGGCCTGAAAATAAGTTTTTAAACAAAATGGGCCAAAGAGTACTAGTACTTTACTGATGCACTTTTTGAGTTTTTTTCGATTTTCTCAAAATTCGCTTAAAATTCAAAAATCAATTATTTTTTTTGATACTCTTTGAAATGTATATTTTCATTTTTCTATCAAAATTGTTTCAAGACCACTTTACTCTTGTTCTTCATAGGAAAGATAGGACCATTTCGGTTGCCATTGTAACAAAATATAAATATTATATTTTTTCATGATTTACATCTTAAATTTCAATATATTGTCGGAAACTAAATATATAGGCCTATCGACACAAAAAATCTGGTGTGACAAGAACAGAACACAACTTCCTCTCACCAAAGGTAAGAGAAAGTTGTGTGCTGTGCGACCAGATTTTTTTTAATTGAAATTATAATAAGAATTTCACTCTTCAATTAAATATATATTTTGATTTCCTTCTAATAACAATAAATCTTTATTTAAAATATATGTTGAGATGACTTAGAAATAAATGTATCATTTTTTTTAAATTTATAAGGAATATGAAATTGATTGAAGAAGATAAATAATAAAAAAAGTAATGAATAATATTAATTAGGATGTGCAAATTAGAAAAATAGGAAAAATTTTTATTCAAAATTTAAAGAAAATATTAATAAAAGCCATTTGTACGAAAATATCTCATTAATTCAATTGAAAAATTTCTAGGAATAAAATAAGTCGACTCTTCTTTGGCGAGTGTTTGTTAAATAGCCAGCTGCTATATAAGAACCAGCGAGTCAAGGAGACATAGGGAAGTCCGATGTTCCGTGAAAACCATCTTTCTTACACACAAATCTACTACAGTCAAGAAATCTGGTTCAAGAAATTTCAATCACGTAGCGACTAAGACTTCTCTTTTGTTTTTATTTTTTGAAAAATAACTGACTTTTTGCCTTTATACTACTCTAAGGCCCGAGAGCATAAACAAGCTCAATCGTTGAACTTGGTCTAACTTATTGATTAAATTTGTTGTTGGTTTGGACACTCATGCCCTGTGGCTCTGCTTACGTGAAATGTAGTGTTATGTTGCATTGCAGGGGTGGCTAAACGCGGCCCGCGAGATTCCTCACCCGTTTACAAAATATATTTAAAAGAGTGGACTAGTCAAATAAATATTAATGATTTAATTTTTTTTATTTCACTTATATTTATGCCTATATATTTTATTTTTTATTTGTGTTTATTGGGCCGGCTGCCTAGGATAAAGGTAGTTCGTCCAAAGCGAAAGTGTGGAGGTCCTGGTTCGACTCCAGGGGGCGCAATTTTTGCCCACTCAAACACAAACTCATCTAGTAAATTTGCTAATATATTGACTGGCTTATTTACAATCTATTTGAGGGTTGATTGAAAAATTCCATCTTTTTTCGAACACCTAGTTAATATTTATGAGAAACAGGATGAAGAAAGAAGAGCAGCTAGTATTTGTCATATTTGAGGCCCATTAAGGAGTCGGCCTCGGTCGTGACCACCCTCAGAGCTTATCTCGACAGAGACCGAAACGTCAGCTTAATGGGCCTTAAATAAATGAAACAAATACTTGCTGCTCTTCTTTCTTCATCCTGTTTCTCAATAATTTTATCCAGCTATAAATCTACTTTTCTCAACAGTTAATATTTATGTTTTATATTTCATTTTCTTGTTATATATTTGGGCAGAGCATTATACTGAAATTGAAATATATTTGTATTTTGAATTTCAAATATATAAATACTTTTTTTTTAAAGTATTTCAAATACTTAGATCAGAGTATTTTGCCCGGTTCAATATTTCAACTTTTTTTGTGTCCCTGACTCTTAAATCCGGCCCTGTCTGGCTCTTAAGATGGCCTAGACCAGTGGTCTTAACGTCAGCCTGGAGCGGCACAATAAAAGAAATAAATTTGGCTGCAATGTCTTAAAATTTTTTTTTTCACTCCGCCTTAATAATACTTCCAGCCACAAAAACATACCTCACAATGTTACCTTACCAAGCCCTGTCATAATAATAATAACAACTCAATATGTTTCAATTTTTCACCCCAAAAATGTTTATAATAGGCCTAGATCTAATATGGGGATATTTAAATTTATATGCGGCCGGTGGGGTTATGATCCATTTCAAAAGTGGCCCGCAAAATCATTTGGGTTGTTTATTGTCTTTACAAAAGATCCATTCATTTAATTCGAAAACCTTCTCAAGTGAAAATCTCCTCAAATAAATTTTTTATTTTTTTTTTCTTCTGAGGATTTGGATTTGAACCACGAATTCCTAAGGGAGTGTACACAATTCTACAACAAATCAATTTTGCTCTTTTGGCATAATAACTGTTTTTATTTTATTTTTCCATATCCGTACAATCTTGAATCATGAATTTGAATATAACCTCGAATTTACAAATTAATTTATATTGAATATATATATATATATTAAATATTATTAAGAAATTTTTCTGGATATCTATAATCTGAAACAAAGCCAAATCTAAACTTCCCCCCTAAGATTTTGATCGAAACATTTTTAAAATCTTTTTATCTCGTTTTAAAAATCTCAAATATACCTGATTTGGTCACGATATTTCTTTGTGGCCATTTTTATAGACTATTTTTTTTTCTCTTTACATTTTTTTATTTCTAGATCGAATCATTGTAATTTGCCAGGCAAATGATACTGATGATGACTCACAAATTTTAGACCACATTCCAAATCTGGGTGTCCTCGGTTCTTTCTATTGTTGTGTGGGTATTTTTATTATTTTATTATAATAATAACAAACTAATTACAATAATTATATAGAATACTTTTGTCTTTATTTGTAAATGCTTTTCAAATTTTTTGCCTCATCTATATATCATACATTTTATTATTTAAATAGCTTTTTTAAATATTTTATATAATACAAAAAATTAATAGCCTCCTATTATTAAATTATTTATTATAATGATTCTTTAGTAAAGTAAAAATAAAACTTATGTCATTGTTACGTTTCTAATAGTCGCATATATTTATTGACTTTTCTCAAACTGGTACAACTAGTATTATATAATAAACAGGCGAGAAAAAAGAGGAATTATGAGCTCTTCGAAGATAAAAATTAATTCTATTTATGTTTGATATTTTAGGTTCTTTACTACCGTCACCGAAGAGAGTTTTCAGAGAGGTTTATCTCCTGCCTGTGCCTGCTCACTCTCTGATTGTTAAATAAAACAGCCAGCTTACGAATTCGGGTCCCAGAGAAACCTCGAGTTGCCCAGAGACTTGACCGCTTCAAGTTGCAAGTGGATTAGTTATTAAAAAGACAAATTTAATTATAAGAGGTAAAGGAAATGAATTTTTTTAAATTTTATTCGATCCCAGTCGATTAGGGCGAATATAAATTATGACTTATTTAAAAAATTGTCACCACCGGGCGTGGATATCTTGGGGGGATCTAGGATCCAAATATTACAAAATTTGCCTAAAAAATTACCTTTTATTCACGGGATTTAAGGTAATTTTTACTTTTTTCTCTTATCTATGTAATATATTTATAGAGAGAAAGTATTGGATTCATGTCAAAAATCCGATGTTGAGATTTTGATGGATATACACGTTTTGAGGTCCCCTGAATCAAAAAAAAAAAATGGTTTTCGCGTCATGATCTGTGTGTGTGTCTGTCTGTGTGTGTTCAATTTAAAGCATGAAGTAATTGAGCTAGGTGGTTGAAATTTTATATTTAAGTTAAGCATACCCCGGAGGCGTGAAAATAAGCTTTAAATCAAAATCGGCCAAAAAGTACTAATGTATTTTTTCAGTTATTTCGATTTTCTCGAAATGCGCTCTAATGATTTTGATTAAAATTCAAAAATCAATTATTTTTTAGATGCTCTTTAAAATGTATATTCTCATTTTGCTCTTTGTTTGAAGACCAAACGTTCAAAAAAAAAAAAAAAATACCCTCAAATAATCCTCTGATCCTACCTGCCTTTGGCAACTTTAAATATAAATACCGTCCAGGTAGAGCTTTTATGGATCTATGATTTGTCTTCCTCCAGAGTTCCTAATTAGTTACTTTTTTGGGGCCGGAATATCTTAAGCATTGTATATTCCTCACGTTGATTAATGTTAGAATCCTTGTCATATCTTTCTTCTTTATTAAGGAATGCCCAAGTCTGAAGGATATAATATTACACTTTTAATGGCGGTATTAAATATTCTTATTTGATAGTTGAAAGCTTTCACACTTCTTATTAAATAAAAATTATCATCTTTATGTTTATCAACAGTTGATTGGATCTCCATATTTAAAAAGCATTTTGTGCTTTGTTAATTCTCGCAGTTATTTCTTTGCCTATAGCACAATTCTCTACTAATAATCCCAAATAGCAAAATTCATCTACGCTTTCTATTTCGTTTCCTTCAACGAGTATTCCCATTTCCCTCACTGGGTTTATTTTCATTATTTTTGTCTTTTTTACCTTTATCTCTCATTTTTTTGTTTCATTAATTAATTTACATAAACAGTAGGCCTACAAATATATTATATTATCAAAACCAGCATTTTCGTTACTAGCTCTTCCTCATATATGACTGAAAAAGTAAAATAAAATCTGGTACAGATGATTTTATTTTACCTTTTCAAATTTAAAATTATTTCACTATATATATATTATATATTAATCCATATACTTAAGGCTCTAGCTCCCAGATGAGGACTTAATTGTGGCGCTCAGTGTACGCTGTACACTGAGCTCCACAATTAAGTCCCACCCATGCGTTTTCTACTTGTGATTATTTCATTGTTTTTTTAAAAGAAAATAAAAATCTTTATTGGGAATTTTCTAGGTTTGAACCATGAAAGATTCCATTAAAAAATATATTAAAAACAATGAAATAATCACAAGTAGAACACGCATGGGTGGGACTTAATATTGTCCCTCACTGTACATATGACAATACTCGTAACTAACGAGATCGCGGCTCAAAATTTGTTTGTTCTTTTATAATCGATCCTTCCAAAATGGACCGGAATCTCCCCTCTGGTTAATTATCATCATTATAACTTGTTCATTGAAGAGTAGCATTCATCATTCATTAAAAGAAGAACAATTGATTTACAAATAAGAAAAGTTTTTCAAATTATAGGCTTCCATTTCAGGGTCATTTTTAAGGGAATGTGATGAGGGGATTGATGCTCTCTATCAAGGTTACAATGAGTTTAAAAAATTTCAAATTATATTAATAAAATAGTTGATTGTTAAGATAATTAGAAGAGAAACAAGTCATTGAAGTGTGTTCATTTTTTGCATTAGATTGTGATTCAATAGGATTGAAAAGTAAGCTTTAAAAAAAAATGCTAAGATAAAATGATTAATGATTTCTGAGTCATCTTTATCTCTTGCAGTAAGTTAAAAATATAATAATATTATATAAATGATATAATATATATAGTATTAAATTAAGCCTAATTAGAAGACGACAAAAGGGATTGTTTTATATATCAAATGAAAAATTCAAACTGAAATGGAGATGGGCATTTTGGGTCATTTTGGGGGCACAAATTTTTTCTTTTCCAATCTTAATTATAATACAATATTATCATAGGCGCCGGAACTGGTGGGGGGGGGGCGGGGGCATTGCCCCCCCCCCCTAGCATCCTATAGGGGGGGGGGCAGAGGGGGGCAATATGTCTTCTTTTATTTCATTTATTTTTAAAAATGATATATTTTTACTTTCGAAAAATAAAATCTTCTAAATTAAAACAAATTTAAAAAAGAGTAAGAAATTCATTTTTTTCCAGAATTTTTTTCCAAAAATTTTTGATAAAATCACTAGCAAATTTTTTAAAATTTTGAATTTCAATAAAATTATTATTTTATTTAAAGTTATAGTAGATTTGTTTTGGTTTTATACTATTTGAACATA